>OY284471.1:46252481-46547648 GCA_958336335.1 Dilophus febrilis | reverse complement strand
TCACTGTCTGTTTTATTTTTTTTTTTTTGTATTATCAATATACCAATTGATATTTATATCAATTAACTTTTTTTATTTTTTTGGAATCACTGCTGGTGGGTGTTATTTAATGTTTAACAATTTAACAATTTTATTTTAAAAAACCAAATCCAAAACAAAAAATTTTATTAATAGTTCAAAGTGAATTGTTAACATTTTATTTATTTACTTCTTTTTTGATTTGGGATTTCTTCGTTTTTTTTTTTTTTTTTTATCGAGTAATAATAATAATAAAAAGTTAAAATACGAAAATAAACCAGCAATATATTCTATATTCAGTATACTAATGACTAATGAGAAAGAGTAAACTCACTGTATATTTTGTTCACAGCAGCATTGTTTTAATTTGATTGGATTGGATGATGATGATGACAGCTGTTTTCCAAGTTTCGTTCAGTTTTGAAATTTGAGCAAATTAAATCATCGCATTTAGTGGTAAAACAAAATAGAATTAAAAGAGACTCTCACATACCATTTACCAATAAATTTAAATAGCAATAGCAGGATAGCTATACCATACCATACCACCAACACCAGTCACCAATCAGTATCAGTGAAGTAAACCAGTAAAACAGTAATCAATCATCAAACCACCACCACCACCATTATTACAAAAGATTGTTAGCCACAAATCCACGTGCCAATAATTTAAATTATTATAAAAAAAAAGTGAGTATAGTATATTTATTATTAATTATACACCTTAATATTGGTTATATATTTTGAATAATTATTTTGTTACATTTTGCTTTAATTTATCTATGGAATGGAAAAAATCCAATTTTTTTCCTGCATTGTGAATTTAAGGTTATGTATGTATTTTTTTGGCTTGCAAATTATATTTTGTAATTATAATATTTCTTAAATGTTCAAAAATATAGTGATAATTTTCTTTAAAATTAGAAAGTAGTATTTGTTTAATTATTTTGTTATTATCCTAAAAAGATAAATTATTTCATGTCATACATGGTGTGCATTTGTGTCAAATAGTTTATAACCGGCATTTTATCTATTCATCATATTTAATGGATCTTGTTACCTTCAACAATTAACCAATCAATTTCGCTTTATTTTTGTCTGTTTCATAGTTACAATAAAGATGTCAGATAAAGGAAGTGATGAATCATCAGCACCGCAGACAATATTAAATGAAAAAGAAACAGTAATAGCTGCAAAGGATGATTGTAAAACCGTAGAAGCTGATGTTGGTATAATAGATAAAGAATTAAAAGCTGATAATGCAATTGATGATACAGCTGCTGATGGTCCAAATAATAATGATAAAAAACCAACGGCTAACGGTGTGGAATTAAGTGAAACCGAAGCGGCTATTACTAAACAAATTTATTACTATTTTAGTGATATAAATTTGTCAAGGGATAAATTCTTACAAGAACAACAAAAATTAGATTCTGGTTGGATAACATTAACAACATTACTCACATTTAAACGTATAGCCGCATTAACCGATAGTGCCGATGTTATTGTCGATGCACTACAAAAATCAAATAATAAATTAATTGAAATCCATTTGGATAAAAGTAAAATACGTCGTAATCCAGAAAAAGAATTACCAGAATTGGAGGAATTGCGTAAAGATTGTATTTCACGTTCCGTGTATGTTAAAGGATTTAAACAAAGTAAAAGCGAAGCAGATGAAGTTTCAGAAATATTAAAATTTTTTGAACAATTTGATAAGGTGGAAAATGTTGTAATGCGTCGCTATCAAAATAAAGGTACAAAGGAATATATATTTAAGGGTAGTTGTTTTGCAACTTTTGAGACACGCGAACAAGGTGAACGGTTTATTAAATTGGATAAAGTTGAATATCAGGGAATGCCATTGGAACGCAAATGGCAAACAGAATATTATGAAAGTAAAAAGATTGAACGAAGTAATCGCGAAAAGGAGAAATCCAAGAATACGGTATAGAATATTTATATATTTAGAAAAGCAAAATGGTTATACTTATTATATTTTTATTGTCTATAATATTGAAATTAGGAACAAGATCACGAAATAAAATTACCGTTGGGTACTGTAATTAAAATGGATGGTTTCAGTGAAGATACAACACGCGAATTAATTAAAGAAGCAATAATAAAATTGGGTAAGTATTAATTATACAAAAACTTCTAATCAGGTAATCAAAGAGTAATAATAACAATAATATCCGGATCCTTTTTTTTTTTTGTTTTCTTTTTGACCTTTTGAAGGTGGAGATGTGGCATTCGTTGATTTTAGTAGAGGTGACAAATCTGGCCATGCTCGTTTAATATTTGAAAATAGTGCAGCAACTGTATTACAGAAACTTGAAGATTCAAGTAAGGTAAGTTTATTTCCGATATTAATCGTCGACGTCGTATTTTGTATTTTAATGCTGTATTATATCATTTTTATTTATATTTACATTATTTTTTTTTTTAAATAGATGAAAATTGATAATGTTGATGTAAATGTTTCGGTATTAGAAGGAGATGAAGAAAAACAATTTTTAGAAAAAGTACGTGAAAACATTAAATCCAAACGGTCACAAAATAAATCAAAAGGTAGCCGACATCAACATCAACATAGCAGTCATAATCACAAAAATCAACGTAAACGGAAAGGTGATGCTTTAAATGATGAGGAACCTAAAATTAAAAAAGACATTGAGCATTAAAAGAAGCATTAATACTTATGTTACACATCGTCATTAAGTTCCCTTTTTTTTTTTTTGTCTTTATTGGTTGATAAATAATATTTTCTATTCATTACTTTCGATGTAATGTATTGCTATGATGACGATTGTAATGTAATGATTATTAAGCTGTTAAGTTGTTCGCTTAAAACCAATTTCATTTCCATTTTTGTTTACCTTACTCTCATATTATAATTATTAATAGAATTAATACAAACTGTTTTTGAATACACGATGACAGTAATCATTTTAAATACTATATTAACCTCTTTCATTGAAAATGCTTGTTAGCAGTATTTTATATTATTATTAAATATTAATATATTTAAGAATTATAATTTATCGTGTCTATATGGGATTTATAGAGAATGTATTTTTTATTTTTTTTTTTTTTTGAAAACGTTAAGTTATTTTACTATTGGTTTTTCTTATATAAATAAATATTTATATCAGTTTCAAGTTAATTTACCCTAATTAATTTCTAATAATTTATTATTATAATTATTTATAAGATGTTTGTTTTCAATAATGTTGAATTAAAAAATTGAAATAGAATAAAAACAAAAAAAAAATTGAAAAATATTGTTTGAAAATTGTCATTTAAGTGTTGTCGAGTCACGAGCAAGGATTAATATTTTGTTATATTTTTGATATCGAGACTTCAAAGGTTATTTTCAGACATATGCATAAAAAACACAATATTTTATTTTAAAATGTTATTGCTATTAAGTACATGCTACTGTAATTGAATTGATACTCTATAACCATCAGCATTAAATTATCTTTAATTTAACGTTAAAATGATGCAAATCGGATAACAGGTTCTCTAGACATTTAAAGAAACGTGTGGGTAGACCGCACATCTTATTGTTTGTTCTCTGAAGTTTGAGTTATCATATTTCGCAAAAACACACCCTGTAAAACGTACCGTCACACATGCTTCAAAAGTTGTTAGATTAATTAGCTTTCGTTTGATATAAATTTCAATACTCTCTATCTCTAATAGTTTCGAAGTTATTCATGAAATAGTTTATATCGACTCCTCCAAGCCATAGAACCTAAAACCGGAGTAAATTGTGGTCGGGATCTGGGACAACCGGGTACATATTATGTCCACGTTATCAAAATAGATGGGATAAAATCAATTCTAGCATATTGAAGTGTATAGTGTTATAATTAAGCTTGAGTTAAAGGTGGTTAAAGTCTTTGTTTCTATTTTTCGCATTTTAATGTTTTTAAATCTGTTTTATTTAAAATTAAAATCTATATTATATTAAATCAAATTCAAATTGTTTAGCTATTTTCAAAATCAAATACATTACAAGATAAAAATAAAATATTTATACACAATCACAGCCTGTATCATTCATTATATATTATTACTTTACAAGTCCTCGTAAACGTAAAATTATTACGTATAAATATTATTTTTAATAAAAGTTAAATGTTTTCAAGAA
The DNA here is from genome assembly GCA_958336335.1 of Dilophus febrilis. Classification (NCBI taxonomy): domain Eukaryota; kingdom Metazoa; phylum Arthropoda; class Insecta; order Diptera; family Bibionidae; genus Dilophus; species Dilophus febrilis. The sequence continues at coordinate 46,543,471 of OY284471.1, read as the reverse complement.
AAAAAAAAAGGAATTTTAATTATTATGGGTATTAATTGAAACAAAAAAATTGTCTCTTTAAAACGTTTATATATATATATATATATAATTTGCTAATATGAATTGATATTTTAATGTTTGATCAATTTGCGACATAATATACCATAATATACCAATATAAAAAATAAACTTAAAGATTTCTGTTTTTTAGATGGAAAATTTATAATTTTTAAATCCATTTCTTCATTATTATTTTTAAACAAGAATTATTAATTATATTACATAAATAATTATCTATTTTTATACATTGCCCTATATATATGCTATATGATTTTTAAGATAAATTATATAAGTACATGTTAAAATTCATTATTGAGTTGAGTTGAGTAATTTTTCTATATAGGACATATATTTTATTTTATTATTAATAAAAATTATTTTTAAGGTACATACGTAATAATAATCATATTACAATAACATATTATAAATTTAATCATTTGTGATAGAATCGTATATGTGGTGGGGTGTTAAGCCAAACAAATTCCTTGTATATGTTTTTTTATATATATAACAGTAAGCACAATTTAATTTTATGAAGCTTAAATACTTGATTACATATTACATATATTCTTATATGCGGTTAACTATATATAGTAAATGATAAATATCTTTATTTTAATCACGAACAACAATTTTTTACAACACAGAAAAAAAATTATACATTATTATATAGGATCTGCAAATGAAATTGTTTTATATGATACAAAAAAAAAAAAAAAATCCCGATTTTAAAAGGATTCCCATATATATTGTTTGAGATGGAACGATCACCACGCAGACACAATCACATTATACTGCGTGGCGATGGTGTAAAAATGATTCAATTTAAAAATTTTCAAACCAAGAATTGTTTTTACTGATGCATTTTTACTGCGATGAAGTACACTTTCATGGCACTGCATAAAAGACACGGCCGGGATAGATCTGCACTGATCTGTGTAAAATGTGTTATATATAATATACTAACCCAATAAAGCAAAATAGTAATTAAACATATATAGTTTTTTAAAAATAATATTTTTACTATATTCACCATCGTTTATAAACTGGTGATAAATCTAATGTTAAATTTCTGATTGCCTTATTACGAGCAGTGGAACGTGTTTGTTTTGATGCCCGAATTATTTCATAAACTAAACAACGGCAATCATTACAAACAGCCTTTATTTCACCACGGTGGTTATTTTGTGGTTGATGTTGATCCACATTATTATTATTATTATTTGCTGTTAATGTAAAAGCACGTGCAAAACGATTTCTATATAAAATAATATATATTTTTAATGAAATGTAATTGGATGTTTTGAAAAATTAATTAACGTTAATTCTAGGCATATTATATATACAAACCTTCTATCTAATGTACTATTATTTGAATGTGGTCTTGCGGGACTTTGTGGTGGTAAGCTTTTTGGACCCTCCATACTACGTGTCATCAGTGAATAATTACGATTACTTATATCATTTTCCGTTTTTATAGATTCTACTAATATACCCTTTTGTATTGTATCTATACCGGCGGGTGTACTTGACGTCGAATGTTGTAAACGTAATGGAGATGATGATGGTATAATAATATCACGTTCCATATGAATCTGTTCATATTTTTTTTATTGAATTACATTTTTTTATTAATGAATTTAATGAAAAAGATCAAATGAATATTTAAGTTGATCATGGGATCATGGGTATCCCGAATCGGGATGCAGTGATTTTAATGAGGTATAATAATATATGCACATATATTTACCAAATAATTTTAAACAAATAAAATAAAGAGGTGAAGAGACTGATGAATACCGCAGTAAAATATTACCTTTCGATTAGATTCTGGCCTTAATAAACGTTCCATTAATGATTTTGGAAAACCATCATCTAAAATATTTGTTGCTGTAGAAGTTGATGTACCTACATTTATACCAGTCACTGAAATCATATAATTTGATGTGCATTGTTGAGTCTGAGTCGGGTGTTGTTGATGATTTGGTGATGATACGGCAGACGTCACCGGACTATTCATTAACGATGGTGATAATAGTAAAACGGGAACGTTACGAAAATGTTCAGTTGGTATTCGCATCTGTAATAATAATTTATTTATTAAAATTAATGTCCTAATAATAATACATTGCGAATATTGATTATTAAAGAATTCGATATTATAAAAAAAATGTGATATATGAACATACTTTTGAACAGCATTTTGAGCAAACAGTACGTTGACAAATTTTACATTGTACACCCCATTGTCCGAATATTGTAAATCGGGTACGTAAACATAAAAAACATACTTTACGCTTTTCAACGTCTTCTTTAACACGTACACCAACTGGTAATCCTTCTAATTCGGCTTTTGTCATAACCGAACGAATGTGAACAATTTCTTCTAATGTGAGTGCCAATCGATCACTAACATTTAATGATTCTGTCCATTGTTTTTCATCACAAAATGATGATGTATTTCCAGGCGTATAATAATAATAATTGTTATTATTATTTCTATTATTATTATTATTATTAATATTATTATTATTATTATTCGTATTATTTTTATCAGTATTATTATCTGCAGTATTCATAATTGGATTTCTGTATTGACGGTTTAAATATTCTTCATCATTAATAATATGGCCATTAACAACAGTATCATACACAATATTATCATCATCCGCATCATCTGAATTCACCGCATCATCTTCATTCCGATCGATATCATCTTTGGTCCATGCATCAATTGTTAAACTTGTCATTGAATTTAATGGATTTAGTGGATTCATTGTCGTGGCTGTTGTAAATTCTGATTGTCTGATTGAGGTGGGCTTATTTGGTTTACATTCAAATATATTACTTTGGCATCCGACAATTGTATGGCGCCGTATTGATATATTACTACTACTATGAGGTTCACACTGATTTGCTAAATCATATGCTGTAACAAACAATTATAAGCAAAAAAAAAAATACTTAATTATTGGTAATTTTTCATTAATATGTTAACACACGTATTTACATATTAGCCAACCAAATACATTTTTATAATCTTTATTTATTGATTGTTTTTGGTTTCGCGATCGGCTTATTTAAATATTTTTTTTTCAAAAAATTAGTGTTTTTGTACATCGTTCAATAAAATATACACTAATGGTAATTAACAAAAAAAAAATTTAAATAAACCGACCGCGAAGCCCAAAAACTCAATAAAGAAAGATTTAATATACACACCGCGGTCAAATACAGAATCTAAAGCATATATTTTTATTATTATACGTATATTATAATATCGAATACGAAAATATGCCACCACTTCCACACGTAAAATTAAACAATCACAAAAAAAAAATAAGCATTTAAAAAATGTTATATATATTATATTAAAATCCATATAATATCGGTGTAATATAAATAGTATATGTATATATGCTCTCTTTAAGTACGATCATTCAAACTATACAATTGAAAATACAATTTTTTGGAATTAATGTGTTCTTTTTATAGATCATATTGTATTATTTTTTGAAATATTTATATATATATATTATTGAATTTTAATAAAATATTTCAATTCCATTTAATTGTTACATCACACATGTAACATATATATATATATATAGGTATTTAAATGGTTTTTTTTTTATAGGGGTTTCGATTATATACGTTCGTTAGCCTATGTGTTACAATCGAATGTTAAATTTTGATATAAATAATATAATGACGATTAGAAGAAGTTATGCCAGTATACGTCTAGGTATATAGGCAATATAGTTAATTAAGTATTGATAAAAAATAGATTTAGACACTATTTGTCAATTGAATTATAGTGGGTATAGTGAGGAGAACAATAAATACATGCCATTATGTATACATATAGATATATATGGATGATGTTGATTATAGTTAATGAATATTCATTTAATATTAACCAAAATGAAAATTAAAATGAATTGTTGAAAATTCAGATTCTGCGATTGCCTTTTTAACCACCTTTAACATAGCATAATTTAAAGCTTTATTTACGTTATAAATATAAAAATGAAGAATGGGCGATTTGATTATTGATTAATGTTTTATAATAATTTTTACCTTTGTGTAATCTTGAGTCACAGGCAAACCTGTGTATATATGCAAACTTCACTTTCAAGTTTTTTTTTATTTATTTGTTCGTTACTACGGCAGACCGTAAAACCTCGGAATTCTATTGCCGTGAGCCCGTAATGAAATCATTTAATCAGGTGATGAACCTTAGATGCATTTTGAATACATTTAAGTGATTTTGGGTGGTAAATCTATTATAATATAATATGTATTCAAAAAATTTCCAAATCTGTTTGTTCGCAAAAAACTATAATAGATACAGAATATGAATGAGCCTTTTGTGAATTTCTCGAATTAAAGAAGAGAAGCTAATTGGCTCAGGAAATAGCTTTAAAATTTCATTAGAGCATTCATGATAATAATACCTATAAAATGTGCACAATGAAGCTACTCTATGATCGTCTATGATCCAATGATTCAATGGAATTTGTTATTGTTTCATTTCTGATCATCGAAATAGCGTGTTTTTGGATCCTGTCACTAAACTGAAGGGTAGTAATTGGTGCACCAGCCCATATGTATAAAAGACCTATATAAACTAATGCTAAATTTTCAGAATTGAGAAATTCTTTCGATCTTCTTAAAAATCCGCAATGCGACTAGCTGCCTTTTTAGCTGCCATTATTATTATATTATTACTCCATGAAAAGTTGTTTGACAAAGTTTAATTCCCAAATTTAATAGGTCCTTAGATTGTGGAATAATTGTATTATGCATATAAGTATTGGGTCAACATTTGGATGGATCGTTTGTTTGAGAACAAACATGCCTTTGTTTTAGATGGATTGAATTCTACTAAGTTTATCCTTCGCCCAATTAGATAGATAGATTAGATATTAAATCTAAATCTAAATCTTTGTCTTTGAGGAAATCATCTTCTGGCGAGACTGAATCATTTGATTCGCATTATCATTACGATGTATAGTTCATATACGAAGAATGTAATGTACTATCGTCTGCATAACAGTGCATTTAAATTTTCTGTTATCGATAAAACATCATTTATAAAAATTAAAAAGAGCGAGTGGGCGATAGAGCACAACCCTGAGGTACCCCAGAATAAACCGGATAAAGTTTGGAACTAATTCCATCTATAGTACAACCTTAATATGCCTATATTAGCAAAAAAGTTCCCAACCCATTTACAGAATGTGTCCCCTAATCCAAATGAATGGCATTTATATCTTATAATAATAAACCGCCTTATGTCATACTCTATCAGAAGCCTTAGTATAATGTCTATAGTGAAACCACTACTTGTGTTTCACCAAAATTTGCAATACTAATACCTATTTTATTGGTTAAATAATTTAGTAAATCTCCTGTAGATCGTTTGTGTCTGAACTGAAGCCATATTTTGGCAATCACTAATAAGTTCTTTATCATTGAGATATTGCACAATCATACGATTTACTATATCTTCTCCATTACCTTATAGAAAGTATTGATGTTATATGGCTATATTGGGCGATAATTGGAAGGATATTGCTTTTAGTACCCGCTTTTGAAATAGGTGTAATATATTATAGCAATTTTCCAAGATGATGGAAATATTCCATTCGAAAATGATTTGTGAAACAGTTTTCTAAGTGGGTGTACTAAAGTACAAGATGCACATTCTTTTAAAACAATTGGGGGAATGTCATCAGCTCCAGTACTTTTATGAACATCTATCTATCTCTAAGAGCTTTATAAACAATAACCCTGTCTCTGAATTATATATATTTTTCATTTGAAAATTTGTATTAGGTATATTTGGAATAGGCATATTACTATATCATTGTGGACTGTATTATCTGAAAATATGGATGCTAAAAGATTAGCCTTTTCTAATGGTTCGGTTAATATATAGTTCCACTATCATTAATCAAATATAAGGCAATTGTGTAAATTTTAAAAGAGTATATAAATTATGTTAAGACAATTACATACACGTTTTTAAATGTAAAATTAATAAAAGACATAAGCAATATTGAACATTTTGCTAACTAGAAAACATTTTTATTTGCTGACGCATTAAAAATAATTTATAATTAACATATATATATATTCGTTAAATACTTAAATTAATGTTAATTTCTATATAACATTTCTATGGGTTTAGTGCATTATCCTATATATATATATAATAGAATATATATATATTCATCATTTTGGCAAATATAACATAAAGACATTTATTTATATGAACACTTTCAATACTTTCAATTTCTTAATTTGAAGCCTAAAATTGTCATTATTTTAAAATTATAAATCTATAATCACCGGATCTGATCCCAAAATGAAAAACAAATTATCCTTTCGCATTTCATTGGATTAATATATGATTAATATTTTATACAAAATAAAATAAAATAATAAAAATGATTATTATTAAATTATTATTAATTTGATTATTAAAATGAGTGTTTTAATTATTATTCATATATTATTATATATATAAATTATTGTTTTTTTTTTTCATTATCATTTCGAATACGATTATGTTTATTATAATATTTTCCATTATTTGTACCCTGTTTGTGTTTGTGCTTTAATATAGTTAATAATAAATAATTCACAAATAAAAAATTATATAAATTAAATTAAAATAATAATTTCAAATTTAGGTTATAAAGAAAATTATATATATACAATATTAATACATAATAATAGACAAAAAAAAAAAAAACATAACTTAAAATTATATATATATATAGATAAATAAATAAAGGTTTAATTAAAATTGGTTTTTTTTTTTTTTTACTAAATTAAGATCTATATATATTTATACATACACTATGAAAAAAAAAATTAATAATCAAACATAATTGGCACAAAAATACAAAAAAAAAATTGTTTTTAAATAAATTGTATGAATTGGATTGAGATTTTGTATGTAAAATTAAAAAAAAAAAAAAATAAATTATTTTTTAAAAATGTTTCCGAAAACTATAAAAAAAAAAAAGAATAAAGAATAAAAAAAATATTGAAAAATTAATTAATTAAATTATACACATTCAAATATACTTACATTCAATTGCATGATCATAAAATCGAAGATATTCATCGTGGGTTATTGTATCTTCTGAAAAATAACGATTTAAAAACATTTTGTGAACTGATAAAAAAAAAATGAAAAAAAAATGTGTTATATATAGGGTTGACCGCCCCGCTTGACCGTCCCATAAACCTATGAGTACCACCCAAGTAATCCTGGGACTCGACATATATCTATATTGTTTCTATCCCTGAATTTTTCGAAAAACTGACATAAAGAGTGAATTATTGGAATTCAATTTTTTGGCGGAACGCTAATGCTTGATTTTTAAGACATTAAATTAAATTTACATTAAAAGGGGGAAACGAGCATTTAAAGATTTAAAGAGTTGTACGCACATTGCTATATAGTGCTAGTATACTTGGTAAAATTCTATTTATACATCTTCATCATCAATGATATTTCCATTTGTTTCCATTGGTTAACGTTTATATTTTATTTATAAAATTGATAAAATGATGATGATGGCAATATATAATCAATGGTATAATATAATTAAAATAATATTTAAAAAACTTACTTTTTCTTCTTTGTACTATTTCAATTTCGGATTCTGTTGTATGTTGTATATTATTGCCTATTTCAACATTATTATTTTGACTATTATTGCTGGTTTTAATATGGTGAATGGTTTTTGAATGTTCATATTGATTATGATAATTTATTTGTGAGGAGGATGGTGATGATGTTAATGGATTTATCAATGATTTATCTCCATTCATTGTTGCGGTTAATAATGGTGAATTTTCTATTGGCGATATATTATTGTCATCATCCTATATATATATATATAAACATTATTAATATACAGATGAAAAATGATTAATTATATACACAAAAATCATATTACAATCAAAAATGTGGTACTATGAACAACGAAAAACGGTACAACAGGTTTTGAAAGAATTTTTGGATAATCGGATACAATTTTTGAATTGCAATGATGCAATTTAAAAATTCACGAAGATTTTCATCAGTTATAAATTTTTTTAATGTTCTTTTTTCATTATCACTATAGGTGTGAATACTAAAAATAGGGAAGTAATATAGCCGTTTATATTTGGGGCTTGGATATCATATTACTATTTTCATATTACACTAATATATAAAAGGATCGATGGACAAAAAACAAAGTAGAACGTGAAAATGATTTACATGAATAAAAAAAATATTGTTACAGATAAAAATCTATTTAAGAAATGTATATAAATAAATTGTTATACCTAAAACCAGTCAGTCATATACTATTATGCTATTATAATAATTATGACAATGAGAGATAATAAAAAAATATTATCTTATCATAATTCATTTATATATGATATAAATTTTAACATTGTATTTTTTGTAGAAACACTACAAAATGTATATATGAAAATAAATTGTATTTTGACTATTATCATACTATTATTGATTATTTTAAAAAAAAAAACAACAAACCAAATTTTACTTGGAATTTTATATAGAAACGGGATTGGAAAGTATAATTAACGTACACGAACAACTTGAATATGGACTCTATATCATTCTATTTATAGATACGGTAAAAACGAATAAGGACTATAATCTGCGGTCTGCCAAGTTATATAGATCAACCAAGAAGGTATGAACACTATATCGCTATATTTTTCGAGAAGTGAAAATCGAAATAATTTAAATGTCATATATAAGGTTCAAAAGGCAATTTATTAATTCGAGAGAAAGTAAATTTTGATTATGGTGCGTATTTTATATATAAAGGTTTATGGCTCACCTGTAATAATGAAAAATCAACTTCGATAATACGCCGACGATTTTTAGTTGTAGATTGATGATGATAATTGATTGATTGACTATTTCCTTCATCTTTCTTCATTATTTGTATATTATTATTATTATTATTATTGCTTTTACTATCAATATTTTTTTCTTTTTCGGTATTCTCCACTCCATTATCTACATTTGGTTCACATGCTGGTAACACTGCAAACGATAAAAAAAAATAACATTTTCGATATAATACAAAAATTTTATTTTTAATTATTTGATAAAAGGATATAAGGATACGTTTATATTAATTAATCAAGTCAATAAAATGTAATTTTTGTAAAAAAAAAAATTAAAAGAAAAAATCAGTTCTATCTGATCTGACTTTTCTCATCGCGATCATCTAATAACACTTAATAAGATATTTGAAAACGGGGGTTTCGCCATGAATGTATATATTATATATGTAATTTCATTTATATACATAAGAAGGATATTTATTATTTACCTTGACATATTTCTGATTAAGCATTTTAAATCACCGAATTACTGAAAAAAACATTTACCTCGTGAATTATTGTAATTATATATTTGAGATATCGAGGGGACGGAGTTCATACATACATACATACATGATACATATATTAATATTTGTATAATGAAAAATAAACCAAACCTTGATTTTCAAAATTATTTGAAATTGTTTTTTCTATTCTATAATATATTCATTTAGTTAGTTAGTATATATATTCACTAATAGCACCAACATAATAAAATTTATCTCGTTATTTCATGTTCGATTGGAAAGCAAAAATCCGAACTTTATAATATATGATCTGAAATCGGAAATGGATTGACGTCCATTGAAAAGCGTATATATATTTAATGATTAATAAGCTGTAACTTTTAAATGATTGATCGGATAATAATCAACAGGTGTGTATACTTTTTTTAATAGGTTGGCTTCAAATGAAAAAAATTTTCATTTCCGTTTGAATTTAAAGCTATTTAAAGCAAGACAAATATATTTGTTTCAGAAAAATTGTTTTTCCACCGAAATTTTTACCGATCGAAAAACATTTCGATTGTATATTTTACGCACTTCCGAAAACGAAAATTGCCTTTTTGAATTTTGTTTCGTTTGCATATTTTTTATGAGTTATTTCACTTTTAAAAACTATACGGAAAAATATGAAAAAAAAAAAAAAATTCTATTTACGGCCGTTTAACATAAAAGAATGTGTTGCAGCATTTATATTTATATATACACATATATGCCACCGTGGTTATAGACCACGTTAAAACAAAACTATTTTGAAATAATCAATAAAATATTTTTTTTTATTAAAATAAAATAAATGTAATTCTCATCAAAATATATATATATATATATATATTATATAATATACCTGATCGTGGTTTAGGTGTTGGCGGACCATTATTTGAATTTGCATTACGTGGTGCAGCTCTTGGTGCTTTCGTTTGTATATCTTGTGGACAATACAATGAATCTCGAGCTACATCCACACATGGTCCTTCAGGTGATTGTGGTGATAGTGATGATGATGGCTGAACCAACATTTTTTTTTTGATAAATTTACACAAATTATAAATTTAAAATTCCAAAAAAAATCACAAGTTTAAGTATACATATTACCGAAAAAAAAAAAAATTATAACCATCTGATACTAATTTAGTATATATAATACATCACGAGGATAACGATGATGACTATACGACGCGACAATGTTCTTCATCGTAAACCCAACCCAAAAGACCTAAATAAAATTGTTACCCCAAAACATATATATATATATACATGTGTATTTCATTATAAACATGTATTGATGAAAATGTTTATAAAAAATAACGAAAAATAGGGTTTCCGTATTCCATATATATATATATAGATGTATTATGAAAATGAAGGACTCTTTTTTTTTTATATATGTAGTAAACTATTGTATACTTCATTATGAGTATTCATTTTATCGATCAGATTCCTTTTTTTTTTCTATTTTGCAATATACAAAATGCAGAGAAAATTATATATAAACAATGAATATTTATTCTATGCCTTATGGTTTTGTTTATTCTTTAAATTATAACTTTAATTTGTTTATTCCGTTTATAATATTTAAACAAAGAAATTGTTTTTCTTTATTATTATAAATACGTAGACCAAAAACACTGGAATTTTGCACAATTTTGAAATTAATCGCAAAACAAACATAGATATAGAAAACAATAATAATTAAAAATGTATCTTATTATTTACCATTATTTTTTAATAGCTGATGTACACTATAATAATAATGTACTATAATACTATAATAACATTACTACAACACAACACAACATATAATAGATTTACGCTAAATGCATTATACATTGCATAATGCTTGCCGACGACTTAGATAGATACTAAACTAATAATGAAAACGTAAATGTTGGCAAGATATTGATAAATTTCTCTGTAAAGCATATATATATATATATGCAGCTCCCAACTTCGACAATCGACCGATAAATATGTTATGCTATATAGGATAGCGCGTTATAAATAAAATACAATACTGGTTTTCCTCTTCACTTCAATGTATTAAAGAAAAAAAAAAAGAAAACATTTGTTCGATGTATATAGATGTGAAAATTTAGGATACAACATACAACATTCAAAATAAGAATTTTCACTTCATATATTTGCAGTACTTTTGTTGAATGTATATATTCACTATTCACAACATAGACAAAATATGTGGAACATAGACAAAACATGAGGAGAATTGATCATTGAGTGCTAGAACTGCATATGGCTAGTCATCATAAGTTGCATTCCATTTGATTATCAGGACTATATAGGTAAGAGTAGAAAAGAGTAGATCATTTTTGCTATAGTAGTAAGGCGCGTAGTTCGGCGTAGAAAAATCTTTTCTACTCTACAGAAATATTCAACGCTATTATTAATTATAATATCGAAATTTACAAATTCTAAACATCACAAATCGAAAATTATTCGAATTATTTAAAAACATAACATGAGATATATATAAAAATTTACTTACATCGACTTTTCAATGATGCTTGTTGTTTCTGTTGCTGTTGTTGTTGTTGTTGTTGTTGTTGATAATGATGATATTGTCGTTGATTCTGTTTTTGCCGTTGTAATACTTGTCTTATTGGTCGTAAATCACGTCCTTTTCGTATGTCATCTAATAGTTGTTCTCTTGGAGTAGGAATAACTATTTTAGGTAGTAATTTTCTTTCAGAAGCCTGTTATGTTAAATATAATATAAGAAAACTAATATACAATTACTTCAAAATTAAGATTCTTTTCAATCGATCCATCTTTAGAAAATTCATGATTTATAATTATATATTTATATTATATATAGTATAGGTAAAGTATTTTTGTAATACTGCATTCTACAGAATATTTATGTTATACTGTACCTTTTTCAATGGTGCCCTAGAACGGATAAATTCTACAATAAGTGCCTGGGCATCTTTTTTAACACGTAGCGGTACATCACCATTTACCATAACTTTACGTAAATTATATTTTCTGGGTATGCGCATATATAAATAAATAAATAAATTTGTTAATATATGAAAACCATTGTTTAGGTATCGAATTAAAAAATTAAAACATAGTATATATTTACTTGGATCGTATATCATCCATTAAAATTTCATATGGTGTTAGTTTATATTCAAATGATTCTCTGTTCGAATAATTACTTTTTCGTAGTCGTACACCTTTACGTAATTCATCTATTACTTGCATCCAAAAACGTGCCTAATAATAGTTGGGAAAAAACAAGAAGCTAATATTTAAAAAAAATTTATTATCATACACTATAAGGCCTGTGTGTAAGTTGACGACTCACGGGACAAACTATTACTAATTGATTCGGCTGGGACCATTCAAAATCGGTAGCGTAGGTGGCCAACTTAGCCGGTTTTACTGGATTTATTTATAAAATCATAAAGAATAAAGCCATAAAAGTTAAAATACATTACTTACAATAGTTTAAAATAGAAAATGAAAATCAATTCTATCTGAAAATCAAAAACTATAAATAAAAAATTACATAATTGGGATTTTAGACTTTTATTTATGTATTTTGTTTAATAAACATTTTATTCGGCTATATGCCTTAAAAATAAGTCACAGGTAATTCACAAGCCTGTCACGACACGTGTCAGAATCTCTTAACAAATTAACGATTTCTTTTTGATTCTATTTAAACCTATATTACATAAATATTATAATATATATGAATGATATGATGCCTTCATATAAATTTATATGAAAACTATTTTTTAAATCATTCTATATATATTTATATAATTCACTCATGCATGCATGCATTGCATATATAAATGGTATTCTTTTTATACAATTCTTATTACAAAATATATAAATGAAATATTGAAATAATTTATAAGATATAACAATAAAATGGTTTATATATACTTACCCAATCAGGAAATTCTAATTTTTGTAATTCATGCTTTGATGTCTGTACATCAGCTTTCATTCGTAAATTATCCGTATCATTAAGTAAAACTTTTTGTAAAAATGCGTTTAATTCTAAACTTTCGGTAACCAGAGCACGGCATACTGCTTTATAATGGTCATTCGGATTTACAGGATAAATTCTATGAATACATAACTGGGGGTTTGGAAAATAATATAAACAATATTTATATACGTTATAATTAATACTAATTGATAATGCTCGCGCTATCGAACTTGGTCGAAATTATATGACTATATTTATAGTTATTCAAAATCAAAATCCAATGAACGATTTGTTTTGCCTCCAAATATAAGTTAATTAAACTTGTGAAACTGTACACAATTTATAGTAAATTTTTAGTGACTTTTTGCGGTTAAAACGTGACAATACTGAAATTTATGCTCTACAATCACATAAGAATATCAAGACAAAATCATTTGAATGTAAACAAGAAATAATATAAAATCAGTTGTTTATTTCTGTGATATATATATATGAACAAAAATATGCCTATATAACCATATATATAATTGTGATAAAATATTATATATGTAAATTACCTGTAAAACATTATCTAAATCTTTTGTATCAACAATAGCATTATCGTCAGTATCTTCAGAATCATGCTCAATACCTTCATCATCAGCGGTATCTTAAAATAATGAAGAAAACATAAATTATTTATACATTTTAAAAAATCAAATCAAGTCTTTAAACTTTAAATAAATTTCAATGGAAGGGGATTAAGCAATTAGCACTTGCATTGCATGCTCATATTGCTAGTCAATTAAAATTAAAGTTCCTATTCAGATGCATGTGATTTAGAAAAATGTATCATATATTTACATTCGTTCCCTATAAAATAAATAAATGGTTTTTTACCATCCATTTAATTTCATAGCTTAATTTCTTACTTTTGTCGATTCGCTATACGGTTATACTCTATATCTAATATATATATATATACTTTACCTATATATAATACGTAAAATATTATAATGAATAACAACGTTCGTATAGATACATATTATATTATTGAGATAAACAAACAAATTTTATACAAAAAAAAATAGAAGATTTTCAAAAAGAAATGTGTAGAAAAAACTGTACCATAAACAATAGATATTATCAATATTATCATGTGAATGGGAACATTTAAATATAACATATAATATGATAATATACATTCATATATACTATACATATAACGTGTGACTCTGTATAGTTGATAAAATATAATATATGAGAATATGACTCTGTTTTGTTAGGCCGGCAATAGACGCCTGCAGTTCATGTTAGACCAGTATTTAATGACCCAACCATTGTAAAGTGAAATGTCAAATTGTGTTTTACAATTTTATACGCAACGATAATTATAACCGCACATAGAAAACATTGGTACTCTTTTACCACCATATAATCGACGGTACTTCACTTCTGTTATGTTTGTACTCTATTGTTGGGCTCTATTGTACCATTGCGTAATCATTTAGATGTATATAGAATTGTCAAATACACAAATATTGGCCAAATATACCAGTCCTAGAATTCTCACAAAACTTTGAAGTGTGGGTTCGTGAATCCAATGAAGACATCAAACAATTTTTCTGTATTTCGTTCATTTCTATAATAGGAATTTCGCTAATATGCGGATTCAATATTGCCCGTTTGCCCATACACCACAAAAATACCATAAATTATTAAACCAACAACAGAAAGAAAGCTGTTGTCGACCAATTGTCGTCAGTTAAAAAACGGGGGGGCTTTTTTTATCGCACATATAGAAAGAAGTATTTAAAATCTTCATTTAAAAATAACTGATTTTAGTTTAAAAATTGTATACGAGTTCAGATAAGTTCAGTTAAGTTTCGTTCAGACTCTGATTTGAAAATGAAAATGATGAAAAAGCAAAATAGTAACTGAACCTTATATTAATAATCAAGAATTATTTATTTTGTGTTTGTTTAACAGACCAAAACATACATATATAATATCAAAAATTACACATAACTATATACCGAGAAATACTCATTTATTTACAATTCAATAAGTAAAATTTTCTGTAAGAAAAGCAAAAGGAATTTCCGTCATTTTTGTATAAAAAGCATCATCATTATGCGGAAAGAGTTTCTGAACGTTTTTTTTTGGGATGAATAGCAATGCGGATGAAAAGCATATAAAAAGCATTCATTTTGATATATGTATCACAAACTCGAAATTATATTAATAATCTAAAGCACCTCATGCGTTGGACTGTGTTTGGTGCGTATAAGTTAAATTAAAAAGAATAACAACACTTCCAAACACATGAATGAAACTATTATGATATTTTTTTATGAACATTATTATAATTATATATTATTACGATTAGGTATAGTAAATAAAAATTTAATGTGTGAAATAATTAAGAGAGACATTTTCTATATCTATATACAATTATAAATATTATAACTGAATGAGGAGTATATTTTACAAACCAACCTTCATGTGTCATAAACTCAATTAGTTCTTCTAATTCTGTAGATAAATTACAATCATCATCTGCCGGTATATTATAATCTAATGTTGAAAATACAACGACACCAATTTTAACAAGAATCTAATTAAAAAGAAATAAATATTAATTAAAATTTAATCATTATATATTGTATTTAAAAAAAAGTTAGTTGCGCGTTGCTTTTTTTATTTATAAATAAATGAAAATGTTTATTATAAAAATTCATTTATTATTTATATAATAGAGGAAATTGTTGTACCAAATGTATATAAAAAACATTTGATCGATGTGCAATGCTCGATATACACATTACCATGGGGTAGGTAATGTAATGCATACTATTGATACTAGATATAGAAACGATAGGTATAGTTATTTAGGCTAGCCAAAATTATCAAATTCATTAAAATTTACCATTCATACATAAATGGCTTCAGAGAAAATAAATAATATACTATACTATACTAAAATGCATAAAGAAAAAAATGTAATTGTTTTCAAATACTATAAAAAATCAATATTTAGAGTCATATTTTAAAACAGAATGGTGGTGTATAAAAAACAAAGTTTTTGTTATTGTATTTAATAAACCGCATACCATCAACATTTTGAATTTTGAACTTGACCTCTTCTTATATATGAATAATACTATAATGCGTGCGGTCTATACGTTGGATTAGTCTTGGTTTTTATGTTCAAACTCCGGCGATACCGGTGTACACATAAACCAGTTAATTGATATCAAATTAATGAATATCTTTGTTCTTTGCTCATCATCATCATCATCATCATCATCATGATTATAAAGGTAACATTAATAGTTAATATTAATGATTTCTAATTCCCGTAAAAGTCAAAGGCCCCGGCAGCCATAGTGCAGCTTATTAAAAATTAATGTTGGCAATTTTGTATTTAATATATTTATAAAAAAAAACACAATAGATAATCTGTATTGTACAATATAAAATTTAGTTTGAAAAGATTTCAGAAATATTTTAGAAAATAAATCATGTTAATCACATTAAATATATGTTAATTAGGATATTATGAACAGTCGGATTCTTGTAAGTTGGAACGGATTATCAGTATTTTGGTTTTTTTCCTTGCTGATATTAAAAGTGTTTTGTCAACTCATCAGGCTATATAGGGATAAAACATTATCGTTTTTTATTTAGTGTTTATTATTATTATTTATATACATTTTAAAAGTTTGTGTGACTTTGACTTTTTTATCGCTTTTAACCCTTTCCCTTTGTTGTATTACGACTCTGAAGCTTAAATCATATTTTCAACCGTTTCGCTTCGAAATATTCCACTGTTTCAGGTTAAATGAAACACATGGTAAATATATTATGAATATATATTTAAACAAATATTTCAATGAAAATATACCGTCCTGGATCATGGTAAATATAATAATTAATATAAAATAAAAAAACTCTTACCTTTTTTTGGGTTGAAGCGTAACATTTATTTCCCATTTCTGAAATATTGTTAAAAAAAAACCAATCTTTAGTTTAAAAACTAATTATTATAAACCAAAATTTTATATGTTATTCATCTAAACGTATATTCTACATATGTGAAAAGTAAAAGTGAAACTGAAAGTGAATGTATTTAAATATATCTCTTCTTCTTTAAATATATATATATTTCAACTCATTTAGTCAACTCAAGTATAGGTTCTCTACAGTCAGGGAGCGGAAATGGTCCCCGGATTACGTGGACGAATGTAGTTCAATCACTAAGTTTTTATATGAACTTTTCTTTTTGTTGTTTTCATAACATTTAAAAAAAAGATAATAGACCATGGAATTAGACCATGGAATTAGACCATACAAAGATTAAGAGAAGAGAAAAAGTAACGGTTCGGATTGGGTAACGGTTCTCTCATCTACTATATATATATTATTATATTTGCAAATAAATAGAAAAAACCACCTCAGCTGATTTATATAAAGCATCATTTTTGATATTTTACATAAAATTACAATAATTAAAACAGCCACCTCAGCTGATTCGATTTTAAAAATGAAAAAAGGATGTTAATTTTTTTAATTTGATTGAGATTAGCAAACTTCTTCTATTACATCTATTGTAATATAAAGGCATTAATGCGTTTTATATATTTTGTTATACGATGCAGATGATTTTAAACATCTGTTGTATATGTATAAGTATATATGGTACATATATGCAATTTTGAAAAACAATTCCATTATGATTTTATATACGTAAAAAACGTAGTATTGTAAAATAAAACCTATAATGCACATATAACAAATCAAATGCAAGTCAACGTGCACAAACCGCAACAAATACTACATATATATAATTTTACATCATTCGCAATTTATTTTTTTTTTAACAAAAGATATAACAGAACAAGTTGATTACTTTTATCAATCTCAAAACACATTGATATGGATTCTTTAATTATAATGGGAATTAAATTAAAATACATAATTAATGGTATATAGTGCTGAAATGATAAAAAACCCATTTTATTTTAGCAAATTCATTATTCAGATATTGTTCTTCTTCATGATATACTTTACATGCAGTCGCCAATCAATGAAAGAAAATATGGTAAATGGAATTGTTTTCATATAAATATTTTGATTGACGTCGCTGTCCATGCACGTGTAACAAATGGAGACACTATATAATTACATATTCAGTTCATACATAACAAATTAAATTAAAAGTTTATCAATCTGTATTCATATATTTTAAGCATTAATACAGTTCCTTATATAAGTTTCGGAATGATGAATGAATGAAAAAGATGAATATTTGTGATTAACGATATAAGGGGAAAACGTGAAATATATGTTTGACATGTTTTATGAATTGATAAAGGTAATGTGATATATAAACGCTATTAATTATTAAATATTTATAAATTACTAGAACAAAATATATCGCTCGCACTATCGTTCAAAATCTATTTGATCTGTGCGTAACGTTCTGGCATCACACCACAAATGGAAAAAAAAACATACTCACTCTAAGATCACCCTATAGTCACTCTGACTGACTGGGTAGGGAGTTTTTAACAAACCCCTTAACAGATATTCAACATAAGACACCTTTTTATATTACTATTAATAATTGATTTTTTTATCGATATCATATTATATTTCATTTTTTTTAACATTCTACATAGAAATCGCGTCGGTACATACACATATACCTGTATTACATATAATTATAATGTATACAGAAACTTAATATCCGCATCAACTGTATTACTATATGGTCGTATATGAATATAAAATATAAAAGGATAATAATAAGGAAATTGAAATTGAAACGATACGAGATGAAACCAAGGAAAACCGATCATTTAGCCAGAAAAAAACATTACTTTTACATATAACGATAATATAAGACCGTATAGTTTTAGGTGAACCAAAATTGCAAGAATTGATATAAGTCGCGTTCCATTCAATTACCAGGAGTAGGTAGGAGTAGATAAGAGTAGAAAGCATCTATTTTTTTCTACGCCGAACTAATCCGTGATATAGCAAAGAGTAGTTCGGAGTAGAAAACATCTACTCTTTTCTACTCTTATCTACTCCTACCTACTCCTGGTAATTGAATGGAACGCAACTATAGTAAATATTGTAAATACATCGAAATTAATTTTTTTTTTAATTGCTCAATTCGTGTTTTGTCGGTTTCACAGTTACCAATCAATCACGTATCATGTAAATTTACTTTTAAGTGGACATTTTTAAACAATATATTACTTACCATTTTTATTGATATCTATGTGTAATGTTCCATCTTTATGTATTTTAAAATGGTCTCGTGTTACCGGAACTCGTAAATTATTAAATTTTGAACCATACGTTTGTAATGAATCACGGTATAATTTAACAGATTGATAAATTAATGAATATGCTTGTTCTTCGGATAGTGGTGCATTAAATGATTTCAATATACTACCTAATGATACACACCGTTCAGGCGGCATATTACAATATTCTAATGATTCACAAATACTATTTTTACTATTATTATTAGTTTGAAATGAATTTTCTTGCAATAAATGTTTTTCCGTTGTTGATATTAGCTGTTGTTCTTGATTTATTGATGACGATGATGGATCAATAGCAGATGATAGTTCTTTTACAAATGAATCGTCATTGGCATTTGTGATAACATTCGTTGAATTCAGTGATATTATTGGTGATGGTTGTATATCAAATGGAATGAAAACATTTTCCGCCATTATTTATTTTTGAATTGAGTTTCTCTATATTTTAATTGTAATCAATAATAATAAAAGTAAAGGAGTGGAAGTTAGGTTTTCTGCTTTTTATACACATGTACTTATATATGTAGTTTATGTAAATTTTAAACTTTTCAGATTAATTAAGAAAACTCCCGCTATATTTAAGTTATCACATTTGGATCAATAATATCATAATTAAACTATATTAAGCATGTATGTATATATGCGTTGTTTTGATATTTTTCAACTTTGTATAATAAATATAAATATAATAACATATTGGTTGAAATTCGCGATTCTCGTATTGTTGGTATTGATGATTTTGATGATTTTAATATTATTTACACATACATTTTTTGTTTTAATTATAACACAATTCTTTTTTAATACAAATATTGCATATTGATATATTATATATATATATTATTTAAATGTTCATTTAATATTATATAATAATAATACAAAATACAAAACACATACGCAATTCGCTAATTTAAGAAAAAAATTCCTAGATAACACCGTAATAATAATCATTGAATATTTTATATTAACATATCATTACTGTGAACTTAACATATATATCATATCATCATTATATATAAACCATAAATAGAATAATTTTTCCTCTAAATTCGTTTAACACAAACATAGTTTACTGTAATTCTTTAAGAAATTGCTAATTAGTAGAAACACCGATAACAGTACAACAAATTATGGAAAATCACAAATTTTAGTAGTTTTTTTTTTTTGGATTAATGCATTATATTATTTTTTATATTTGATATAATAATATTTTTATAAACAAAAACAATATTATTTATATTACACAATTATATATTTTAGATTTTAAATATTAAAGAAATGAAAATAAAAACATGACTGAATAAAAAAATGAATATTAATAAAAATAAAAAAAAAACTAATATATCAGAAATTTTATTATAAACTTCTACTGCTGCTATACTTATGAAAGAAAGGAAATCAATTACTAAACAACACCACAGTCAGCACAGTGCACCAACCGAGACCGCTCAGCACTCACTTCATGTATCTTTTCAATAACAATAGAAAAAGAAATATTATATATATATTTCTTTCGTTTTACATTCAAATAACGATCGCCACATAAACCAATGTGCCAAATACAATAAAATAAATACATAATATAATACAACACATATATGTTTCAATAAAAAAATTGGTTTTTGTTGAAGAGAACATAAGATAAGGTATTTTCCGTTTTAATAATAGGTATAAATAGAATAGATTCAATAAATACGAGTCTTTTTCTCATCATTTTTAAAATTCGATGTGCCGACTCCCGAGTTACGGTTTTATTATTGCAACTCGATGTAAAACATCAAAAATGGCGCTTTAGAAATCATGTGCGGTATTACTTTTGTTTACACAAAAATTTTACAAATATGTATAGTAGATAAAATATTTGTGTACGTTTTGTTTTTTTTAATAAAATTTTTCATGTTATAAAAGAGACACGAGTTAGCTATATAGTATACTAGTATATATCTATTCACTAACTAACCACAAAAAGTGGCACACTAATAACGTATTGAAAATCTTGTTAGAGAATCTGGCAACACTGGACGCTTGAATGGCGCGATTTGTTTGAGATAAAACCCGCAATTGCACTGGAGAAATTGAACTTCACTTGGCATGGTGGGGTGGTACGATTTGCACCGACATAAAAACCTTATCATATTAAGTCGCTATATGCAATATATGCATTTAAAAAAGTAAAATGAATTTAAAATGAAATATAAAATCAGCTACTGATCGTCTATATGATCCAATGATTCAATGGAATTTGTTATTGTTTCATTTCTGATCAGCGAAATAGCGTGTTTTTGGATCCTGTCACTAAACTGCAGGGTATAGTAATTGGTGCACCAGCCCATATGTAGGAATTGTACTCTAGAAGTGGTCTTATAAAAGACCTATAAACTAATGCTAAATTTTCAGAATTGAGAAATTCTTTCGAAGTTCTTAAAAATCCGCAATGCGACTAGCTGCCTTTTTAGCTGCCATTATTATATTATTACTCCATGAAAAGTTGTTTGACAAAGTTTAATTCCCAAATTTAATAGGTCCTTAGATTGTGGAATAATTGTATTATGCATATAAGTATTGGGTCAACATTTGGATGGATCGTTTGTTTGAGAACAAACATGCCTTTGTTTTAGATTGATTGAATTCTACTATAAGTTTATCCTTCCCCAATTAGATATTAAATCTAAATCTTTGTCTTTAATTGAGGAAATCATCTTCTGGCGAGACTGAATCATTTGATTCGCATTATGATTACGATGTATAGTTCATATACGAAGAATGTAATGTACTATCGTCTGCATAACAGTGCATTGGATTTTCTGTTATCGATAAAAGATCATTAATAAAAATTAAAAAGAGAGTGGGCGATAGAGCACAACCCTGAGGTACCCCAGAATCAACCGGATAAAGTTTGGAACTAATTCCATCTATAGTACAACCTTAATATGCCTATATTAGCTAAAAAGTTCCCAACTCATTTACAGAATGTGTCCCCTAATCCAAATGAATGGCATTTGGATATTAATGCCTTATGCCATACTCTATCAAAAACCTTAGTAATGTCTATAGTGAAACCACTTATTGTGTTTCACCAAAATTTGCAATACTATTACCTATTTTATTGGTTAAATAATTTAGTAAATCTCCTGTAGATCGTTTGTGTCTGAACTGAAGCCATATTTTGGCAATCACTAATAAGTTCTTTATCATCGAGATATTGCACAATCATACGATTTACTATATCTTCTCCATTATACCTTAGAAAGTATTGATGTTATGGCTATATTGGGCGATAATTGGAAGGATTGCTTTTAGTACCCGCTTTTGAAATAGGTGTAATATTATAGGAATTTTCCAAGATGATGGAAATATTCCATTCGAAAATGATTTGTGAAAGAGTTTTCTAAGTGGGTGTACTAAAGTACAAGATGCACATTCTTTTAAAACAATTGGGGGAATGCCATCAGCTCCAGTACTTTTATGAACATCTGTATCTCTAAAGAGCTTTATAAACAACCCTGTCTCTGAAATATATATTTTTCATTTGAAAATTCGTATTAGGTATATTTGGAATAGGCATATTACTATCAATGAGGATTGTATCTAAATATTATAATATATCTCTATAAATAATCAAAGCGCAAAACACAAAAATAAATTTCATTTTTCACAGTTTTATTATTACTTATATTTCATTCCAGATATTTATATAAAATATATATCAGTTTTACATCGTTTCATATATTGTTTATTTATTTCATGGATGATAAAAATATAAGCGGAAATATAAACCCCCATTTTTATAGGTGTTTTAATGGGTAATTATTGAACCGTAAATTAACATTATGTTATTTTTGTATATATACCTATCCTATATGTTTTATGAATATACATATAGAGTCAAAAGATTACAACTCTCGTAAAAAGACGTTGCAAAATTAATTGGTGCAATACGATAAGACAACATAAGCATATATATATTAAATATAATTTATGAAAGTATTAAATAACAAACCACTTATAAAATTCTATTATTTTTTTTCGCTAAAATATATAATGCAAGTACCCAAAAAGTATCATTTCTTTTAAATTGTTTTATAAAATATTTTGTTTTATAAAATATCGTTTGTAAAATAAAGTGTATTGAATTATGGAATATAGCAGTACTTGAGATTGGATAGGGTTTTTTTTTTAAATTTAATTCTCGAGTAGAACAACACATGTCAAAAAATGTCAGCCAAAATCCGCGTATACACTTCCTTCCTCTAATGAAACACAGCGCTGTAACTTGCTTGTCAGATTTATATTTTAACGGATATATGATTATATATATATATAGAAGATAAACTTTTTTCTTTTCAAATATAGGTTCATTCAATTCTTCTTTAATTATATAAATATAACAATATATAAACAAACATGTTAATATTTATATACTTATATATAATCATTAAAAGTTACATCATAACGGCCGTTCTGGTTCGAATATTGCTTGATTAATATTCCTTAACCAATGATATCTAGTTCTTGAGATATTACGTGCTGTTTTATTTAATTTTTTTATTGTATCCGACTGTAAAAAAATGTTTAGTAAAAACAAATTTCTAATTCGCCTAAAAGAAATTATATAGATATTTTATACTTCGTTTGTTAATTCTGGATCACTGCCATAATGTGATATCCTATGATTTGACTGATTCCTAAAATGATTTTTAAATGGAACAAAGCTATTTTGCACCAATTCATAACGTTTATCATATTCATCGATTTGTGCTTTATACTTTATTAATTCTGAATGTATAATCATATTATCTTTATGTAATGCACTAATTTTTGATAATAATTCATCACGATCTAAAACTAAAGTTCTATATTTATATATAAAAAAAAGATTAAAGATAAATTTTGATTATTATATATTTTGATTCCAATCATCTGAAACGGTTATAATTATTATTATGCTACCGAATATGCTCTGCTTGTTGTTCAACCAATTTTTGTAAACATTGATTTTCACTTTCAATTTTTTTTGATAATTCTAATGCACGTAATGTATTTGTTTTAATAAATAATAATTTACTTAACATATGAAACATGAAAAAAGTAAAATAAAAAAATATAATAATATTATATATACATATATAGATAAATTCATTTAACCATATATATAAATAAATGCATCAAACTTAATATACTTAAAGTCTTCATTTAATTTAATATTTTTATCATGTAATTCCCAATATTTTTCATTTATTTGTTGATTCTCTTCCGATAATTTTTGTAGATCAGTTACATATTTTTGATTTTCTATAAGTAGAGTTTCTTTTTGGCAATGTAATTCATTTGAAGAATCCTTAAATTATTAAAAAAAAATATGTGTGTGCTAATTTTCAAATTACATATATATTTAACAAAAATAACAATGTTAACATTTAAAAGCGTGTATATATACTAGTAATGTTTCGATGTCTTTTCGTAATTCTTTTAATTCGTCTTTCGAATTTTTTAAAAAATTTTCGTAATGCAATCGATATTCTTTTTCTTTTAATTGCTCTGCTAAACTTTGTTTTAATTGGCCACACTATATATATATATATATATGAACAAAAAAATGATTAATATATTAAAATAAACGATATCATACATATAATATATCAATGATTTATTTAAAAATAATTGCATTTATACAGGGTATCCCAGATAACGCTATCCAGCCAATATCTTCGAAACCATTGGAGTTATCACTAATATGATGTTAGTGGACCCCCACTGGATTCCATTTGGCTACATTTTTATGTTAACCCCTTCCTCCCTACGTTAACGCTTAATTATGCGCTTAATGGATATCAACTTTTTTCCACAAATGGGGACTGTCCACCAAAAGGAAAATGTGCGAAAACTCGCTAAATCTCTATGAAAACATGTGTTGTGATGTATTAGAAAATTGTTCTACGTTGAAAATTAAAGGGGGTGTCCAAACACCCCAAGCCCTCCCACGCCCCCGTTTTTAAGGGGAAAGTCGAAATTTTTGAGATTTTGCTTGCAATAAAAAAAATATGGTTTTCTAATGCAAAAATCAAAATTTCGACTTTTCCCCTTAAAAACGGGGGGTTGGGGGCTTGGGGTGTTCAGACACCTACCTTAATTTTCAACGTAGAACAACTTTCTAGTACATCACAACATATGTTTTCATAGAGATTTAGCGAGTTTTCCACCATTTTTCATTAGCTGGACAATCCCCATTCGTGGAAAAATTCCCCATGGTACCCCCACATATTATTATATTTTTTTTAACTACTCGTCACGCTCTTCAAAATAGGCGAAAAAAAAATATAGGTTTACATTTGATTTTCCAAAGTTGATATGCATTAAGCACATAAGGGTTAACGTGGGCAGGAAGGGGTTAACATAAAAATGTAGCCAAATGGAATCCAATGGGGGTCCACTAACATCATATTAGTGATAACTCCACTGTTTTCAAAGATATTGGCTGGATAGCGTTAGCTGGGACACACTGCGTATATAGTAAAATTAATTTTATGAATATACGAATACGAATACGAAATACGTTATATATATATATATATCAGTTATATATATACGATTATAAGTTTTACATTTTAAGGCGATATGCAATAAAATTATACCTCGACGTACCTCCAACGTCAAATTTCGATTTTGATTTCTTAATTCTTTATTATGTTTTATACAATTTGATAATTGTTTACTAGAATGAAATATCGCCTTTGTTTGATCGTCTATTGACATTTTATGTAAATTAATTTCTTGTAACAGTTCACATTCCCTTACGTGATATTTTTTTTGACAATCAGTGAATACGTTTGTTAAACTATTTAATTCTGCACGTAAACTGAAATGTTAATAATATAATATACTATTTATAATCAACAATATAAGTATATACAAATATATATTATATATAGATTAATGAATATCAATTGACAATATATATATACTTTAACATACTTTACTTCTTCTTTTCGTAAATTGACTAATTCAGAATTTTTTGATTTTAATTCAGCATTTAAAATTTCTTCTTTATTGCTAGAAGATTGAAATAATTTTTCTTTTAATGCATTAATATCTGGATTACCATTTATCGTACCATTTATTTCTTCTAATTTGTATATTTTATCTGTAACATTTTTAATCTAAAAAAAAATTATAAGATTTATTATTACTATATATATATATAGAAATTATATGTATAAAGAAATCACGCTTTTTAAAACATATATATTATTCGCACCTTTGGAATATGTTCAAATGATTGTGATCGTGTTTCATATAGAATACGTGTCATTTTATTTATTTCAATATCTTTTGATAATAATTCTTTACATTTTTCTTCCAATAATGATTCCAATAAAGTTATATGTTTTTCATTTGAATTGGGATTTAGGATTGTATACCGCGCCGGTATCACGCCGGTAGTTAATTGTTGTTTCGCTAAGCATTTATTTTCTAAACAAACATCTTTATTTATCAATTTTATTTGATTTGTTAATTGTTCATTATCAAAAATGTATTTATCAATCGATTTTTTATAATCATTTACATTCATTTTTAATTGATTAATTTGTTTACGTAACTCTAATGTCTGCGCGGCATAAAAAAAAAAAAAAAACAAATTGTTAAACAATATAAAATATTAACATATATTGCAAAAAGCTATATACTTTACTTCTTTTTTCGCAATTAAAATATCATTATCCTTTTTATTTATATCTGATTGTAATAAATCATTTTGTATTTCAAGGCAATGCATAGCTTCTTCAATATCAACAGATATATTATTTGATGAGTTATCCGGCTCATCTGTAAATTTTAATGATTTTATATCAGCAGTTAAATCACTTATCATCTCTTCTTGAATATTGATTAATTTTTGTTGTTGAGCAAGTTTTTGAATATGATTACGCTCCTATATAAATATAATATTTATTATCATTTAGATCACATATATATATATATATATATATATATATATTAATATCGCAGGATCATTAAAAATTATATCAACGGTTCTATATAATAATCATTTTACCATTTCACAACATTTATTGCGTAAATATTTAATTTGCATTAAATCAGATACTAATGACTTTAATTTTTCAAGTATATCATTGGATTGTTGATTGTTGTTAATTTTAATAAGCGTTTGTTTTAAAATCTGTTACCATATATAAATATACAAAGAAATGATAATAGATTGATTGTAAATGAATATTATTTTTAATTCAATTAACTATATTTATTTATATAAGTTATAGTGTGTATATATATGCAATCGTTGATAATGTATATATACACTTAGAATATATTTCTTAGGCGAAATGATCCTATATATACCTAATTATGAAATTTAGTATAGCGATTCATAAAAACAACGGAAAAGATCAAAAACGAAATGCATCAAACACTTGTTTTTTTTAAGATTATAACATTATATTATACTTATAAGCCAAACATTTTTAAGTTAATTAATTGAGTTATTATATTTTTAAACTCTTTAAACTTTTTTTTTTTCATAAAGATCCCACCATATAAAACAATTATAAAATTATTCATATATATAATTAAATCATGTAGAAATTACGAAATAGACACATGTTATTATAAAATAGATTAATCGAATTCACAACTATTACTATATATTTTTATAGACTCCGCAATAAGACCGCAAACCCAAACCAAAAATCACATTATAACTATATATATATATATATAATATAGTCTATATATATATAGTATATTAAGAAATGTTTTCGAAAGCAATTTAATATAAAAAATTTTCGATTGATTTATTTTTAATACACAAATAATGTGGGTATATATTTCAAATTCAATACAACAACAAACTAAAAATAATATGAATTAAATATTTAATATAAATAACTGAAAAAATGGATTTTATACGGAGAAAATAAAATCGATTTAATTTATAAAACTACTCTCGCGTAGTCGTAACCGAATATAAACGATAACTAAGGGAAAAATATATCCTTTATATAAAAAAAAAGAGAAAAAATCGAGGGATGCAAAAATATATACATATATATGGTATATATATATATAGAATCCAATAATAATCCATAATATAATTGGATTTACCTATATGCAAAATATAATAACCAATATATTATTAACCATAAATTAATGTTTTTTCAATATCTAAAAAAACCTTGTGTCGGACAGCACAT
The DNA here is from genome assembly GCA_958336335.1 of Dilophus febrilis. Classification (NCBI taxonomy): domain Eukaryota; kingdom Metazoa; phylum Arthropoda; class Insecta; order Diptera; family Bibionidae; genus Dilophus; species Dilophus febrilis. Next base: position 46,514,496 of record OY284471.1, on the reverse strand, counting down.
GAAATAGAAAGCACGTACACACGTACGGTTCGTATGCCAGGCGGGGAGGAAAATGCAAGGCAGGTAATCAAATTCAAATTCAACCAATCAACTCATAAAATGGATGCGATACAATTGCAGCCACCGCGTAATGCTCAAAACCACCCTTGGATTCGTATCATCATTTACCCATATATTTACCTATCTTTCTTATTCTGTGTTGGCCAAACACAGTACTTTACCTTATCTATATACTAATCGAGTATAATTCCCACAAAAAATGAAGCATTCCATCGTAATAATGTTTTAAAACGCACTGTGAAATTTTCAGCCAGTTATCATAATTTACATTTCAAAAGGAGTCGTCGTTTCTTTGTTTTAATTTACTTACTTAATTTAATTTACTTACTTAATTTTATTAATTAATTTCAATTAGTGTACGGTTAAATAACTCCCAAAATCACATTCATATATTAAATGCGACTACCTTTTGCGATTGACTATTAAATTACATTCAAACGGCGAATATATATTTCAATACGATTTTGCTCTACCACAAACCGCTAAAGTAACTAAGAACCGGGTTGGAAACTAAAGAAATGGGTAAAGGAATACACTTTTAGAAGTGGGCATCTTCAAGTCATGATTTAAGTCCAATAGAATCGTTGTGGGCATTAATAAAACACCGGATGAATGCAAAAGTTAGTAAATACCACGTCTAAGAGAATAGATGGTGTCATATAGGCCAAAGGAGGTGTTACAAAGGAGATTAGTGCCGATATTATATCGGTTAGAGTAGTATTAAATACATAAATGCAATAAATAATTAATATCATTTTCACACGAGATCGCGTCAATATAGTTTATAAAACGGTGTTTTTTTTTGTTTTTTAAATTATTTTCGATTTATTACGAATCTATAACATTTTACTATACACACGTACGATGAGTTCATATAATCAATATGTATGTATAATCGATTATGTGACATTGTATCGTATAAAAATGTATTTATTTGCTTGCACTTGCAATTATGATTGCATTTCAATTTCGTGATTCTCATTTATTCACGTTACCGCAACGCCGTTGTCATATAAACATATATAGAAAGGCAATTCAATTGCCTTATTCAATATATACGAAATAAAATTAATTTTTCAATAAATATCTGTTATGCTTTAAATACGCCCAGGGCATAAATGTTGTGAATATATATATGATAATCTAATAGAAATGATAGGGGTTTAAGTTGTTGCGAAACTTACCAATTTACGCTTATCCAAAAAAAATTCTAAACAATTATAATCTTTTGTCCAATAATAGATCTGTTCACGTAAATACAAATTTTCATCGCGTAAATAATTTAATTTCTTTGACTGTAACATATTCTATATTATTATACATATATATTTATATAAGAAATCATATAATTAAATACTTTAATTAATTTAAAAGCATATTTTAGATAATAGAATAACCTATCGCCTCATCAAAAATACCTCATCAAAAATATTCCGTAATTGTTCATTTAATAGTATTTTAATTTGATTATTAGTAGTTTTGTGTTTTTGATGTAAATAATAAGCTTTATCATATGTCGTAATGGAATCCGTATGGAATACCTTAAAAAAAAAATAATTTTAAAGTCAATCAATAAAATTATTCAATTTATTCATCATTCTTTTAATCATATTATTTATTACCTGAATCTTATTTTTTTTTTAGTAATATTATTATATAACCCTATATGACTACATTAAATGAATAAAAACTATAAAAACAATTGGAATTATTGATTAAAATATAATAACTATATTCATCAGTTATTAAATAATATTTTATATATATTAATCAAATTTTATTGAAAAAAAAATATATATTAAAAAAATAAATAAAGACAGACACTATATAGTAAATATAATATAATAATAAATAGTTAATATAATTAATTAAAATATATAAATATGTGTATTGATTTATAAATCTATTCTATTTAAAAAACATAAACATTCACACGAACACCACCGCAAAAGTATATTCGTATATTAATACACTTCGGGGGTGGTAAAAAGAATTAAAAAGAGGTTTAGTGATGATTATAATCTATATGCGGTGATCTTATATTTCTAGCCATTTTAATAAAAAAAAAAAAAAATTAATATTGAAATAAGCAAATATAATATATTTTAAATGTTTTTTTTTGTTTGTAAAACAACAAAAATTCATCACACTTTGGCATTTTGAGCGAGTTAGTATGATAAAAAAAAAACACACACACACAAAACATATCTGCATTACGATAGATAAATTATTAAATTATTAGATATCATGCACATTACCCCACCAGTTCCTCCATGAGGAACCAACACTACTAGAACTAGTTCGTGTATTATTCGTATTATCTTTACTATTAATTTTTGAAGAACTCACGGCAGCTAACGAATTACTTCCGCGACTTGAAGAACGTACAATATCGTCTAATGTCATACGTAAATTTGTAATTGTTGTCAATTGATGCATTGTCTTTTTTTTTTTCAGTTCAGTTAAAATTACAAGTGTTTGAAAATTCAATTATAATCAATTTTATATGTTTTATGATAAATTAAGCATTATATTCATTTAAAATTAAGGAATCAATATGAGTCCTTTTTTGTTCAAATTTTTCATTTTTTCCAAATAAAACAAATAGCGAATAATATATAAATAAAAGAAATAATAATTATCACTTACCTCTGTTTCTAATTTGTTTTTTTCTGTTAATAAAGTTGATGTGGATGTTTCATGTAATGTGATCTATTTTTTTTTTTTTTTAAATAAATACAAATAATTATCTATTTTTTGTATCTATATGAATATTTTGTATATTTGAATGACGGACGCCGTTCAAAAAAAGAAAATAAAACACACAGCTTACAATATTTCGCAATTCTTGATTTTCCAATTGTAATTTTTTTACAAGATTTTTTAAACATTCTATTGATTGTAAATTAATATTTAAAGTTGCATTTAAGTTTTCGAGCTTTAAAGGAATAATATATATATATAGTTAGTATACTATACTCTAACCACTATATAATATCGGACACCTGCTATTTTATTCGTATGCTCGACTTTGAGATGCCGCGAAAAGACTTCTTACACAATAATTTTTTAATCCTTTCAATTTTATTTCATAAAATGATGGTTTTAGTTAAATAATTGCGCAGACAGAAGTAAAAAAACTTATAAATTCAATTATATTTATGGAATTTAATTCAAAATGATTCAATTTAACAAAAAACAAAAATTTGACCATTATAATATCGGACACTTATATATTATACGCCACTAATCTCCTTTGTAACACCTCGACCTTTGGCCTATATGACACCATCCATTCTCTTAGACGTGCGGTATTTACTAAGTCTTAGCATTCATCCGGTGTTTTTCTATTCCTCATTTCAATGATTTTTCCTTGGAATTCTTCACTCCTTCAATTGAAACTTTCGCATATCATGTTTTTACATTGTTTTATTATAATGCCCTTAATCGATTCTATTGGACTTAAATCGTGACTGTATGGTTCCTTTTAATCTTATTATTAATAAGAATAATACGAAATATTCTTAAAGAACTTAATTGTAAGTCTACCGTATCAGATATTTAAATAAAATATGGTTAACCGGTTCATTTGAGTCACAGAAAGTGGTTTTGAAATTTAATGTTAATGATCGTGATAAACGCAACTGTGAAAAAAAGGAGAACTTCTATGAGTGATATAAGTCTAAAATGGTAAACAGCAATCCAAAAAGTGGTCGCACGAAAGTGGACAAGGCAATGAATTCATAAATCGAATTATATATGAATATAAGATAAAAATACAGACATATTTTATTAAACAATGTTTTTTTCCTAATAATAATCCCGAATAATTTTTCAGCACAAATCAAAGCCCCTTTCAATTGTTTTGCAAAAAAAAACAGAACAATAAACAATTTTGAGTTCTGTGGCATTGGAATAGCATTATATTTTGATGATGAATGTAAATTTGTTATTGTTGGTGATTCCGATAATCAAATAATTCACACACAAAATGATTGTTAATCGATTAATTCACATACGCATTCCGCATCGTGATTGTTTAAAACGCACCGTGAAATTTTCAACCAGTTATTATAATTTACATTTCAATAGGAGTCGCGTTTCTTTTTTTTTTTAATTTACTTACTTCATATATTAAATGACTATAGCTTTTGCCATCGATTATTAAATTATATTCAAACGGCGAATATACATTTCAATAAGATGTTGGTCTACCACAAACCGCTAAAGCAACTAAAAACTGGTTGGATACTAAAGAAATGGGTAAAGGAATACACTTTAAGAAGTGGGCATCTTAAATTCATGATTTAAGTCCAATAGAATCGTGGTGGGCATTAATAAAACAAAGTAAATAGATATGATATGAAAGTTACAATTAAAGACGTGAAGAATTCCAAGGAAAAATGATTGAAATGAGGAATACAAAAACACCAGATGAATGCAAAAATTTAGTAAATACAACGTCTAAGAAAATGGATGATATTATAAAGGCCAAAGGAGGTGTTACAAAGGTGATTATAGTGGCGTATAATATAAGTGCGTCCGATATTATCAAATGTCAAATGTTGTTTTTTGTTAAATTGAATCATTTTGCATTAAATTCCATAACTATAATTGAATTTAAAAGATTTTTTACTTCTGTCTGCGCAATTATTATTTAACTAAAACCATAATTTTATTAAATAAAATTGGAAGGATAAAAAAACATTATTGTTTAAAGTCCTTTCGCGGCATCTCAAAGTCGAGCATACGAGCATAAAATAGCAGGTGCCCGATATTATAGTGGTTAGAGTATAGTATTTGAAAAATTCGTTAAAAATTTATATCAAAAAAAAAAAAAAAAATAATAATAAAAATTGTTTTGACTCACAGTTCCGCATTTATTTATATGAGCTTCATTAAGTTGTTTATACATTTGTTTTATTACATCATAATCTCGATCTTTTTCTTTTAATTTTTCCGTATACTCTTCCATTGTTTTTTCATTATGTTTTAATAAACAATCTTTACTATCAATTTCCATTTTTAAATCCAAAATTAATTTATCAAAATAAACTTTTTGACAAATATAATCATTATCGTTATCATTCTGGGTGCTATTGCTATTAATCGTCGTCGAATCAGTAGTTATGGTAAAATTGGTGGTTGTATTACTTTCGTTGTTGTTGGCATTTGACGAAAGTGAATTTGCACCAATAAGTGTTTTATCTGTTGTTATTTGTTGTCCAAACTGTTTTAAAAAACCCATATTGTTATTACATAAATTATAACGGTATGCGATTAAACACGATATCGCAATGAGGCACGGGTTATTAGGAGTGTGGAAAAAAAATGAAATAAACACAAATTTTCTGTTTTTTTTTTAGAATAATGTATAGATTTTTTTTTAGTTATATTATATGTAGATTTAAACACGCGAGGGATCTTTTATTTATATTTATGAATATATTGTTTTATAGTTAATAACTTTGGTATTGATTTATGAATACATCCGTTGAAAAATAATAAATATAGACTGAAAAACTATTTATTTTTAATAATTTTAATAATTTAGAACTATATGTGCACTATAATTTTTTTATTTTTTGTGAAAAAATGTTCCACATACACATTTTTATTTCCACATCACATATATATGTAACTAAATTTAGATTTATAACGAATATTAAGTCTATATTTTTTGTATTTTATGGTTGTACGGTTATATATTATATAACATATAACTTAACTCTGTACGTACTTATACGCTTATCTTATGCTTTCTCTTATATTTTGGTCTATAAATAAAAATTAAATGTTTTTTTTTTGATCTTTCTTTAAATTTTAATGGATGATATATATATATATATAGTGCAATATATGTTTTACAAAACAACTTATTCAAGTAGTTAGTATATTGCTATTATATAGATGATGTATAATTGTTTTGTTTATAAATTTTTATATATGTGTACTTAACATTTTGTCACAAATCAAAGCATTATATTTCATTTGCATTTATGCAATTTTATTACATGGAATACATTTTTTTGGTATCAAATAGAATTTCTCCACACGGATGTATAATGAAAACTGATAGTTTGTGTATGTTTTAATAGTAGAAAAACTAAAAAAAATAAATGTATGTTTCGATGAATACTATATATATAATTTAATAATGAATACATAAAATATATATGTACATTATATGGTCGGCAAAGGGGTACCTTTGGACAAATGTATTACTTTTTTTTTTTTTTAAAGCAGTATATCTCAAACAAAGAAGGAAATAACTATTATAAAAAAAATTAGTAAATTTTATTGGCTGTACTTCAATCAATGGATTTAAAAAAAATAAAATACTTACAGTTCTATCATCAGTTTCTATTAATTGATTATTATTGTCAATACTTGATATATCTTTTGATTCTATGGAACCATCACAATCATTTTTCGGTGGTTGGTTAATTATTGATGAAGAATCCATACGATTAATTAATTTTGGTGGTGGATCATAGATTTTTTGTGGTGATATTGCACATATCTATATATGTTAAAAATATGATTCTAATAAATTATTCTACGTAAAAAAAAAAAAAAACATATTATATGGTAATGATCACACTATTCTAATCAACAGCATATACGCGCGTACACATAGCACATATTACATTTAAATAAAACCTTTAACAATATATATTTATTAAAATAATAACAAAAAAAAATAGTTAGTAAATAAAGAAAAGCATAAAATAAAGAGGTTGGTAAACTATATATTAACCATATATATCGAGACGATACGATAAAGTCTCGTAATATTTTATATATTATTAAAAGATATTTGTTTATTTTTCGCATATAATGAATATAATTGTATACCAATATTATTATATGGTAATGATTTCTTGATTGTTTTTTCTATATAGATTGTGGATTTAAAGATTTAAATTGTAATCGTAACGATAATATAGCATTTTTATTATGATGTCGATTATGATTATGATGTGCATTATATTGTGTTAATAAATTATTTGTACATTTATTCTTTATTGTTTAATTACAAAGTTATGGAAGAATTAAATAATTTAAAGCGCATTGAACAACAATTAATATGAATTAATTAAATTTTTACAATTTATAATATATGTAACAACCAAACTAAGATAAGTACGATTTTATCTCTAAATTATGTACCTTGTTTTTATATCGTTCACATTCTTTGCGCAATCCTTTAATAATATCTTTTTTGAATCTTAATTGCCTTTCTTTAATTAGATATTTTTCTTCCATATTGGTTATATCAGTACGTAATTTTAGTATTTGATCGTATTTTTCCGCAACTTCATTTACAAGAACATTTAATTTATCAACGTTTTCCTATATATATATATAGATAAATATGTATTAATAAATTTTTGTCAATAAAATATGATATATTTGATTTAAATTATAACCAAATCAAACGACCCCTGACTATGCTATAAGGAATTTTTGGGAAAAAATAGATCATCAAATGGATTCAAAATAAAAAAAAATCCGAAACCGATTAACAAACCTTTTCTTCAACAATTTTTTCATTTTCTTTTTTTTGTAATAGCATTTCAAATTGTTTTAATTTTGTTGTTTGATGTAACTATATATATAAACAACAAAAGGAAATATATATAAACAGATATTAGACAATAATTCAAAAAAATATTATTTATTACAATATCATACATACAAGACTTTGTTCTAAATACGTAATCTGTCTATCTTTATTTTCCATAATGTGTTTCAATTCTATTATATGTTGTGTAATATCCAAATCTATATTTGAATTCATACTATCAATACTGGTAGTTGTTATGCTTGTTGTATTTGCGATATCAGATGATAATGAGAAATTCTACAAAATATTTCAATTGTTATTTGTAATAACCGATACCGTAATAAATCATTACAAAAATATTCTTATAATTACACCGTCAGTTTCTTGGAATAATTTATTTTTTCCTGAATACATTTGCTGTGTTATTGACGACGACGACAACGATGATGATGATGATTGCGCTGCTATTAAATCTTTATAACCTTGTAATTGTTGATTTTTTTGTTCAACTTCTATCTTCAGACGTACGAGTTCACTCTCTAAACATTTCAATTCTCTGTAAAGATATATATATATATATATATGAAATTAGGTAATTATATTTAGGTAATGTTGCATTTCTAAGTTTTTATGAGATAATATATTTTTTATTAAAATTCTAGCCTTATTTAACAAAACATATAATTAAAGATAATTTGTTTAGAATATCGCTAATTTGTCTAATTTGTCTATATAACTTGTCATAATATGATAAAACATCAACTAAAAACTCTGCTAAATCTCTGGAAAAAAAAAACAAAAACTCTTGATGCCCAGGGTCCGTATTCTACTGTGGACAATACACAATTTCCGTTTTTCTATTATATTCGAACCTGAATTGCACTTAATTAATATTTAGCATCTCATAGATCTTACGGTTATAATTACCGCCATAAAGAAGATATGATGTAATCAACAAAAAAAAGTAGGTTGTAAGTGTAACCGCAATATTCAGATGTAACTATACGCATTCGTTTTTCTTTTCGTTTCTTATAATATCTGATAAAATCTGCACACAGCTATGACCGAATCTCAATTTCTTTCTAAAACAAAGTAAACGAAATATACTAATTTTTCATACATCAATCAATCAATTACAACAATATATTTTCTGATTTTTGATATTTGACACTACACACTGTTAGGGCGCGGATAATTTTGCCTTTTATATAGGATGAACCTTTCACAATTTGTGTCGGAAATTTATTCAGAAAGTACCATTATATTATGTGCTAAAGAACACAATGATAAAAATTATTGGGCAAGAAAATTATGGTGTAAAAATTATGAATGGATATTAAATGAACAAAAGTATATAAATATCGATCTTAAAAATTGAAAACAATTGAATATTTATATTATATTCTTTTAGGGAAATGCATACAAAATATGTTCAACAATTTAGAGAATTACAAACTCTATTAAAATCACAACTTCCGTCGTCATTACAATATCATAACGAAGAATTACAATTACATAAACCACGTTCAGTATTTCCGAAAACATGTTTACGAAATCAAGCTTACGGACGATATTAAAAATTTAAAAGAATATTTCTCAATCTATTCAGATACAATATATATAACCATATAACATTATTATTCTATATATACATATATATATATAGTATTGAGTCAATACAAAAAGGTGCACAGTAACAAATCATAAACGTACACATTATTCAGAATTCAATAATATAATTAATAGGAAACTATAGATTCAAAAATATGATACTGGTTTTATTTGAAAAGAAGAAATTATATGCATTATAAATGGATTAGATAAAAATTACCTGTTTTTTTTTGTAATATCGGTTGATGTCAATAAATCCACATTATTCATATAATTTATTAATTCAATATTCAATGAAATGTCATTATTATCCTTTGATAATGGATCAGTTTTAATAATTAATCTATAAAACATTGATATTTATTATTTTAAATTGTACAAATGGCCATTAGATATTTAATAGTAATTATTAATATATGTTATTATAATATGCATTAAATTATTTTACTATATATTTACCTGTTTGGATCACCAAATATTTGTATAGAATTTATTGTATGAAATTCTAATCCATTAGCATTCCATTGACGATCTTCACGTGCCCGACGTATTATTTCTAATAAATTTTCAATATCCATTCGTTGATCATCAATTTTATTTTTATCAATTATTAAATTGTTTTCGGATTTTAATAAACGTTCCATTGCATCACATTCCAATTGTTGAATTGTTTGTATTAAATCAGTATTTTGTTCACGTAATATATTTACCCAATCCACATAAATTGGATATTTTATCTATAATTTAAGTTATTATATTATTGCTATATTAATTCAATTATGATGATCGATAGCCCATGCCCCATTTAAAAATATTAGTTATTTAAAAATTAAAACTTATTATATATCTTATTTATAATTTTGCCTACCTCAATACAATTTTCATTAGTTTCAGTATCAATAAATTTACATCTTTTTTCATATAATGCATTTAATTCTTTAAATATTTTCATAATATTTGTAGTTTTATTAAAATCATCCTTATTATATTTTTCATCAATCGCAAATGTACCAGTTGTTGTTATTGTTGTTGAATAGGAACAATTTTTTTTTAAATTCATGTTACCAATGTCGTCATTTATTGTTAAATGTTTTTTGTCTTGCTGTTTTAATTGATCCAATTCCATGGTATTTTCCATGTCTAACATTAATTAATTTTAATTATTTATTTTTTAAGGAAAGAAATGATTAATAAATTATATAAAAATATAAATACAAAATATAAAAATTTTATAATAGTGAAATAAACTAGTAAACCAAATAATAATAATATATAAATAAAATAAAAATCACAAGTGCAGACTGCATAAGCATAAATCGAAGTCTGTTCTGTTGTTGTTTTCATGGTTTTCATGGCCGACTTAATTTAATTGAGCAACTAATGAACTAATTCAATTAACCCTTTGCTGATCTTCTGCTTTTTTTTAGATTACTTTTGACTGATTATTCTTGATTACTATAAAACAATCTGATTACTTTTTGATTATTTTTAGATTGATTTGCGATATTGAATTGTTTTTTTCAAATAATCTTCATTTAGATTTTAGATACGATTATTAAAATTAATCCTAATCCTAATATTTAATGTTGATTAATATACTACAGCTCGGATCGTAACTAATAAACTGAACTTAATGTTGGTTTTCGTTCTTATTCAACACACACACACACATATATATATGGCAGCGGACCCGTTGGCTTGAATTGGTATCACCAGCGTGTAGTAAATATTAAAAATCAAAAAAATGAAATCATCTTTTTATTAGTGTGTTTTTAGGTAAAGTGTTACAAAATATTTAATTACTACTTTTACAGAGAGACACAGAGATTCTTGTTACAAGAACGAACGGAAGCTGTGAATTGGTGAATTTAGATTTAAATAGAAAGAATTGTGATGGTGAATTGGAATTACAACCTTTGATATCCCGATGCACATCTACAAAATATCAATATATCGTGCTAAATGTAATCCACCTACTAAAAATAAATTTTTCAAAATTGTTTTATATTTTTAATTTTTACCAAGCGTTGTATTAAAACAATAAAAAAAAAAACTGCCCAAAAACCGTTCAAATAACAAAATATATAATTTTCTTTAAATTTTTATTTTGTGTTTATTTATTTTATATTTCATTATTAAATTAATTTTTTTTATTTTAAAAATATAAAAGAAATGTTTTTCAATGTATAAAATAAACAAAAAAAATTTTCTAAATAACATTAGTATGATCCCTTCGAACGAAAATAAGAAGAAAAAAAAGACGAATCAACAGATTTAGAGATATTTAGATATTTTTATATAATTTATTTTTATGTATATTACCGAAAAAAAAAATAAATGAACTTATTTATATTTTCTAAATATTTTAAATAGGTTAAAAATAAATGGTTTATTGTTTAATATATATTTTATAATTTTATTATATCTCTTATTTTTTTTTCCCTTGTCATTAATTTACTTTCAAAATTTATCATCAATTTATTTTATTTAATTTTTATTTTATTAGTTATTTCTTTTATTTATTCAATTATTTACTAATTTTTACAAAAATATTATTTTTTTAAAATAATGAAAACCGAATTGAATGAATGCACTTGCAATATTATTAGAACAAACAGACAGACAGACAGACATATTAATGCAAATGTTATGCTGACAATTGAAAAAGATAAAGGAGCGAAAGATTACTTAGGTGTACCAAAAAAAAAAAATTAATACAATTGAGATTCTGTGTTTTTTTTTTTTTTAAGCCAAATATACATAAACTTTACGATCCTCTGGTGTACGTGCTAAATATTCCCTTTCAATAAGTCCTTCTATTCGTTTTTTTATCACAACCGGTGATGCTAAAAATCGTGTTCTTAATTGTGTTGTGACTTCAGACACCAATAAATTATGCTGTATGGTAGATAGAAAAAAAAAAAAGGAATTATTTTTACTTTTTCCAGTTACATTTTTTTTTTTTTATGATATTTCTATTTACCGCCATTCGTTTCCTTGATTTCATCAATCGTACTATAGCCGCCTCAATTTCATGTTTTCGATCTTCATCAACTTTACTACGAGTCTCTTTACGTTCTGGTTCTGATTCACCTTTTGCTGCTACAGTTTGAATTTTAACTCTACGAATTGCATAGATAAATGTATGTAAGTGCCCTATTACAAACATAATTAATACTTAAAAAAAAAATGTTAAACGTTTTACCTATGAAATTTCGATATAAATGCATCATTTACATAAAACTCATTACTCGGTTCGATGTCTTTTGTTTTTGGGGTACGTAATAATAATCGTTGAGCGGCTTTACCCATCGATAGTGACTGCAATGCTCGTATTAAATCTTTTTCTGGTATATCAGTTTCTTGTTGAATTTCTTCATATGATAATCGTTCACGGTTATTAAATAACATCAATACACACATCTTAAATTAAAAATTCAAAGTGATTATAGTAGATACTTTTTATACTCCGTGACCAAATGGATTAAATGGATCATTTTGTAACAAAAATTGAAATATTTTTTTACTTGATACGTTGACACTTGAAGCACATGCTTTCTTGTGTTTAATGGAATATTCGCTATAGCTGAACTAGAACTTGCACCATCTTTTATTTCTAATTCTTTTGAACCAAAAAATACAGCATTTATATAGGCAGTACCTAACACATAATATATAGTATATAATATAATATCATGATATTACATAACAGAGAACAGGTACAGGTATAATTATGAAAAATGTGATACCTAATTGTGGTTGTAATGTTAATTGACGACCAGAGTGTTTTGCTAAATAGAATCGTTTAAATATATCAAATGCACTACGTGGTGCCGGTGGTATTGTACAATTTAATGTTGCCGATTGTGTTGGCCAAAATCCAGTTGTTAATATGCGAACAGTTAGTTCGACACCGCTCAATGATAAATTATTTAAGCTTGTATGATTTTTAAATTCATCCATTATTGTATTCGATACCGACATATCTTTAAACATTCCTTCTAATTTTGAAGTAAATTGACAACCGCATTCAGTCTTTAATTTCGATATCATATTTTTTTCGGAATCATCGGATACCGATTTATTTAATAGTAGCCGTTTTGCTAAATGTGCTTTATAATATCGTTCAAATACATCCTTTTCTAATAGATAACGAAACAATACCATTGTTTTATCTAATATTGTTTCAATTTCTTGTTCGGTCATCTAATTTATAAATAAATACAAAACAATAGTGTAAGTTACAAAAAAAGCAAAAAAAAAAACTTACAAATATCAAATTTAATGACGCTGAATAATGTGCTGAATATAGTAAATTAAAAAGATTCAAACTACAAGAATCATATCTATTTTGTGTTTTATATTAATATTTTTTTTGGTAAAATTAGATTAAAATTAAAATTAATTAGACAACTTACCCCTTTGCCACCTTTTTTTAATTTATCATCTATGAACAGCGATAAATATTCCGGTGATTTTGGATTTAAATTTAAGAAATGTTCAAAATCTGATGATATCATATGTTTAAATATTTTATCTTGATTAAATGAATTCTTTAAGAATTTGTCAAATCGATCTTTCAAATCCAATAGGTTTTGTATAAATACAATTGGATTGCTTCCGGTTTCTTCTTCTTTCACTAATCCTCTACCCTGCTCGCGTAAATATGTTGAAACACAATCGGCAATAGTTTTTAATCCATCATCCTTTAAACGTTGAAATAGCTTATACATACATGCAAGATCATCTGTTTTTGTATTGATTATCATATACACCACTCCACTATTTTCCATATCCACTATTGATCGCATATGTTTTTTTATTAGTTCATCTTCAACCACTTGAATAATCCTGGGTTCCGTATCTTTATCTAAATATAATTTGGCTCGGTCTGATTCTTCGGTAATTCTTGTTTCAACCTTTTTTATATAAACGCTTGCATTATTATCCGATAAAAATTTTTGTGATTCCATTTTGTAAAATGATGCTGATTGTGTTAAAAATGGACGTTCAAAATCTTCTTCATATACCCAACGGCTATTTATACCTAAAACCATTAACATTTGGCAAGCATTTTTGATTGCCAAATGATCGATAACCTCACCTCGACGTTCTGCCATCACCATATTCAATAGGGTTTCACGTAAATGATCACGTATACAACCATATCGTACAACTTGATCACGAAATATCATTAATCCCAAATTATATACATTATCAACGTCATTTTGTTGTACATAAACTCTATCCATATACATTAATATATCACGTATCATAACCATTGATGTTTGATGATCATTCCACGATTGATTTAATGTTTGCAAAAAATTATTGTGTAAACATCTTAATACCTCATCGCGTACCTGTTAATTAATAGAATAATATCCGTCATCCGTTAAATTCAAAAATTCAAAACCAATTATGATTACCTTTGATTCTAAATGATGTGTTACAACTTCTTTTAAACCAGTATATAAACGTTCACCATGTTTATGTAATACCATGGTATATGCATTACGATATAATTCTTCGAATGACAAACCTGAATTATTTTTCTTTTGTATTTCTTGTATAGCATTTTTTAATAATGTCCAAATTGATTCAACATATTTTTCATCCATATTCATCTAAAAAGTATGTAAAAGAAAAGAAAATTGAGTATGTTTTACAACACCACCACAAGTAATTTCAATATAACTAAACATCCCAAAGTAGGTATTTATAGAATAATTTATTTATTCATCGATTTGATTATTCTAATTTTATAATTAACCTTATATAGATTATTAATGTTTTATTGAAATTAATTAGCAAATATAATAAATCATATATTAAAAAAAAAGAAAAGAATAAACTTACCGGAAAAGCACGAATCCTCATTTTTCCTTCTTTCTTCGGTGCCGTATGTCGATTCATTTTTATGAATTAAATTCTGTGACTTTTACTATATTTTTCTTTTATTCCCTAAATGAATGAAATTCTTTGTTTTATTAATTTTATTTTACTATATGTAATTCATATATTTAAAAAATCATTTATAAATGTTTTTAGGCAATTTAATTGCATTAATTTCGTGTATTACAAAACAAAGGTATTAAATCATTAATACTAATATGTATGATTTCGATATTCCTAAATTGTAATCGAAATGTGCCCGTATAGATTATAAATTTTATATTATGTGTAGAGTAGGTATAATAATAAAGATTCAAAACAGATTCAAGAAGCACATAATAACATGTTTAAAAAAAAAAAATGGTATTAATAAAGATGAAAATTAGTATTGAATAAAATCACCAAAAATATCAGTGTATATTTTTCTTAAATCATATGATACTATTTATATTCGATTAATTCCACAACCGGACAAAGATATTTTCTAGTTTTACGATGATATGCAAAACAATAAGTCAATAAATACGTTCTTATCTGAAACTTGTACAAACCCCATATGCATGTTATTATAATTACAAAAATTTGTTATTATTATTGAATTTACACAAAACTTGAATTTCGTTCGATAAAAAAAAATATAATTATAAAACGTTTGTACATCAACAAAGGGACAAAGTATCAGATATGAGAGAATTGACCTCCCATGAATATTATCATGGTTTATTGAAGTATATTTTCTTTCTAACGCTAATCTTCAATCATCATTGACGAATTTTGGATTGTTTTTTTTATGCACTATACTTGTTTGCACACTTCAATATACAAGTCAAATTTGTCCTTTAGATGTTGTACAAAAATAGAATATAGAACTAAATAAACATTAATTGCTAAACCAAAAATCAAACCTCACTAAGCCACAAAATATATTAAATTGTTTGGTTAATTATTACAATAATTAAATTTTATTTATTAATGAAATTAAATAAAAAATTTAATTCTTTTTTTATCATACAATAAAAAAAAATCAGAGAAAAGTATCGAACATACTATCGAAAACGACGAAACGAAAACGAAAGCATCGAAAGCATGAAAACATACTATCGAAAACGACGGAATGTTTTTTTTGGTTTAACCTCATTTTTTTTTAAATAGTTTTTTTGATTTAACCTCATTTTTTTTTTAAATAGTTAAGATAATAAGATTTTCTTGAATTGATTTGTTAGTAAATATATTTCATATGGGTTATGTGTTAATGAAGAAATAAACAAATAAAAACAAAATAATTAAAACAAGATTCAGATAAATAATTCATTGCACAAATTTTATATATAAATATTAATTTCACATATCATCATATCAAGGTAGTGGATAATATTGAATAACAATAATTGAATAGTGAATAGTGAATATAAATTAAAAAATAAATAGTAATAATAAATAATTTAAAAAATAATTTTACAAAAAAAACTGTCGGCAATTTTATATTTTTATTTAATTTGTTTATTTTTCTATTTAATTTTACACACTCACATAAAAAAAAACAGAAATTATACTAAATGCATCAACACAAATGTAAAAAACGAATGAAAAATAGAATCATTTCTATTTACCTTCGAAACCGAAAAGAAATAGAAAAACATCGCACGCTCGTTTCGGTAGTATATTCGTTTACATTAGAATGCATGCATTCTATTTGAATTCGTTTCGTCGTTTTCGACAGTATGTTCGATACTAAAATGTCAACGCAGTTTATTTTTTATTTTTTGTTGTTGTTTTTTTTTTTTTTATATTACTATTCCTTTTCAGCACATGCGTAATATGCAGAATAGTTGAAATGGTGAAATGTGCTAAAAATTAAAAATGTGAAAATTATATGAATCCTTAAACCAATCCAAATAAAAAACCTGTAAATTAACAGCATCACCATCAAACACCAGCAACGTAACATAGATATACTGATCTTTTAATTTAGAGATTTTGTTGATCCATAATTTTAAAGTTTTATATAAATTTTATTGGTATTTTTTTACGATATCAATTACAAATATTTTGGAAAAATAATAATTGAGTATTTTATTTATTTATTTAATTCATTAATACAAATTACGAACGAAACGAACTATCAAACTAAAGAAAGTAAAGTACGAGTAGTACCATACCAAACACAGATATAAGTTATAAGAACAACACCTTTTCTTTTTTTATTGCCACTGCCTCGGGTCGCCACCGGCTGTTTTGGTTTTGGTTTGTGTATTGTGCTTTGACGTTGAGAGAATATTGTGTGTCGTATTTGAGCATACCTCTGACATTCCATCTAGATGTGCGGCATCAGCTTCGATAAATGGGGTTCGTTTTCAAACTAATTGTGCGTTCACAATGAAAAGCCTTTTAGTTCAAGTTTATAAAGCTCATTTCGAACAAGCACACGTACTTCCATATATTAAACTTCCTTTTTGACCAAAATACAAAAGTCTTAACAGTCTTAAGTCTTTTCATCGTGATCGTGAACGCAAGGCCCATCACGGAAAGAGCCATTGGCAATGGCAACACATGTGAATCACCACTTAAGACTAATATGCACCTGGTACGCAGCCCAGGAAAAAAAATTAAAGAAAAAAAAACAATTATAATAAAATTAAAAACAATTTCTTTTTAAATTAATTTCCTATCTTATATAATTTCTTTGGGATATTTTTGCCGATATTCCTGTGGGATACGAAAAATTTAACGATGATGACTGTACAATTGAAGAACTCTTTGAATTTGAACATCGCCGGTTATGTAATTCTGGATTGCGTTCTGATTTCATTAAATTTGTTGATGATTGGTGATTATTGGTATTATCAGTACTATGCAATAATTGTTGTGTTTTTATTGTTGATGTTGGGGATGATACACTACTATTTGTATTCATTGTCTTACGAATACATTTGTTTGATATAGCAACTACTAATGAAAATAATTTCAAAGGTGAATTTCTGGAGTTTTCTTTAGGTATTGCTTCAGTTGCACTTAATATAAAAAATGGAAATAATGTTGCGAATACACAACCGCTAAAAAGGTCAACAAAAAATTTTAAAAATTACATTACATAAATGGGAAAAAAAAAATGTTTATACTATTTATACCTAATCACTGTTGATTGTGGTAATTGCGTTAAAATGGCCAACGGCATTCCAAATCCCATAAAATACGGCCAATTATATTCAATATATGTAAGACGTTTATGCAGTTCCCAGCCCGCATTGAACCATTTATATTCAAAAGAATATAATGAATATAATAAACACATGTGTACAAAACATAAAATGCTACCTAAATAATTAATTGGTAAAACACTAACAACCATACTCTGTAACGCCATTCAATAATATAACATTTTAGTATATAAATATAAATATATATATATATATATATATGATAAAAAATATATTACTTGTATCAAAAATAACAATTCAATAATTAACGAAATTAATATATCAGCAACCACTGTACTTATGGGAAATTTATTTAATCGTCTACCTTGACGAAATTCATATGCAGAATTTGCGATATCCTAAGAAATTAGATATTTAAGATTAAATATATATTTATATACTGTAACAAGTACTATATTAGAACAAACTAATATTTACCTGAAACCAAATGCTATTAACAATCCGACTAAGTAAATATAATGGCAACACCCATATCATACGAAATAATAATGATAGAAATGGATGCATCCAACTCCAAATTATTGATCCAACGCCAGAATTATTTGAATATAACCATAGCAATAGCAAATTTATACCAGGAAGTAATATTTTTTCGAAAATTATAATGCTGAACCAACAAAGACCAGCATTTAATAAACAACAATTTAAAATACGTTTTAAAACATTTGACTCACTATAATAGACAAAAAAAAAATCATAACAATTAATTCAGGGAAAACCAATTTTTAATATGGATTTGGAATCATACTTTGGTTTTTTATCTATTGATTTCGTTGCTATTGTGGCGCCTGTTCGTAAAACATTAGTTATATATGATTTATTTTCTATATCTTTTTCAAATTTCTTCTGCATTCTTTTATTTACTTCACGATCCAAATAAAATATAACAGATATTCCTTTTATACTATCAATAAAACCGTGCAGCATTTCTATTAATATTTGCTGTAAACGAAATACATTTAATTATACACAACAAAGGAAAACCAAAATTAAATTCACTTTATTTCGTAAATATTATAATTACCTTTATAGTATCCATTTTCTCTTTATATTTGCAAACTAATTATTCTTGTCGTTTTTTATTTTGTTGCCAGTCTTTCGACAACTTTTTTAATCTTAAAATTTAATTAATAATGATTTGTCTTTTAAGTATTAATTTTAATCGCAATTGTAAATTCCTGTTGTTAGCTGATTTATTTCCTTTTTTGAATTTGTTATTGTTTTTGGAAAAATAAATAAAAAAATATTGATAAAATAATAAAAACCCAACTAGCTAAAAGGCGAAGCGAAGTGCGAAGTCAGAGGATAGCCATAAGCCAACATTATTTAATTTCATTTGTTAGACACGTTAAGGTCAATTTACATGTACATAATATTTTTGTTTCCGTTAGTAAATAAAACTATTTTATCGATCGTTGTGCCAACAAAATCTTCTTTGAATGCATTAGTAAAGTACGAGTAAAAAGTCGAAAAAGATTCAACCCGCGGTCGTGCGTGAACAAAAATAACACGATTCCGAATTGTTGATGTTTTTTACAATAGAAATAATAAGCCTATTATTTCTATTGTTTTTACACATAAAAATAAAATGTGCACACCACGGTCCCTCAATTGCATAGCCGCCATTAAACCCGCCAAATGTCAATCCGCAAATGTAAACGCAACTTCAACCATTCTAGTACGCTTTTCAATTTTCTACAATTATTATCATCAACAACAAAACATCAACAAACGTAATTCCTTTGCAGTTTGCTTGAATACGCAACAATACAACATTGATAATAAAAAGCATAATAAAGTCACTAATTAAATGTATAAATATATATTATTACAATAATCAATATTTTGATCATGTTTGTTGTTGAAAATTTTTAGTAATTAATATATTAACATATAAAATGGGTGATCATAATAACAGTAATAATGTAAATGATCCAGATGAGTGTACGAATGAGCCTGTAGCTGGTGAATCACATGAAAGTATGTTGATAACGACCGATTCGTTCGAGGAATTTACACAGGAAATAAATAAATTAATTGTATTAGAAGCAAATAATAGTAATATACATAAAATACAAGACGAACAGCAACACAGTCCAAAACAACAAGTAGCGCAAGCAGATGCACAATCAATTTCATCAACAGATGAAATGCCAACATTTTTAACACCCCATTTAAATACATCACCAACATCATCTTTAACAGCTATTACCAGTAGTAATTATAATGATATACAATTAATTAATAATGTGGTTAATAATGCCACAGTAATTGATGTTGCAGAAGCTAATATTAAACAAAAGGAATTGTTAATGAAAACAGATGATAATTCCTTCGAAAATGTAAATAAAATTTCACCAATGAAAGATAACAGCAACGCGATTGATTCGTTTGATTACCTACATGACTTAAATTGGTTAAATGAAAAATTACATGTTTTTATATTAAGTTTTGCTGGTAAACCAATTTATTCATTACATGGTGCTGAAGATAAATTAGCATCAATATTTGGTGTAATGCAAGCGTTAGTGAGCGTCGTACAGTCAAATCAAGATACAATTATGTCAATCCATGCAAATGGAATTAAATTTGTATTTTTAGTTAAATCTTCATTGATTTTAGTAGCTGCCTGCAGAAAAAAAATTAATGTGCAACAAATTCAAATGAAATTGTCGTATGTAAAATTCCATAAAGAAATGTAAATTTATTATATAATTAAACATTTTATATATAAATATTATTTACAGGGATGTATATAATCAAATATTATCAACTTTAACATTATCGCACATGACAAGTATATTTGAAAAACGTAAAAATTTTGATTTACGACGTTTGTTGAGTGGTAGTGAACGTTTAATTGATCATTTGCTGATGAGCGATATTAACACAAAGGCATTAAAAAATAATCGTATTCGAAATACTTTAGCTAACAACAGCAGTAATAGTGATGGTACCGAAAACTATCCAAATGATAAATATAAAAAAAGTATGATATCAAATACTATATAAATATTTTTTTGGTAAATCTTTTCGTATCTATTTTAATGGTTTTTTGTATTTACAGTATCAAATAAACCGTTTATATTTTTAACACATTCCGTACGAATATTACCATTACCAATAAGTGTACGTGATTCCATAACTAGTGCTATTCAAACTAATTGTTCAAAAATAAAAAATTTAGTATTTGCTGTATTAATTGCAAATAATAAATTAATTGCATTAGTACGAATGAAGAAATATTTTATCCATCCAGCCGATTTAAGGTATTAAAACAGAAAACAAATATAGTGAAGCTTTATAAAAATTAAAATACGTGTTCATTTATATTTATTTTGATTTAGAGTAATATTTAATATAATTGAATGTTCAGAAAGTTTTAAAACAGCTGAAACTTGGACACCAATTTGTTTACCAAAATTTGATTCAAATGGTTTTTTACACGGTCATGTATCGTATTTGGCTGATGATTGTGATGCTTGTTTAATTTTATTATCTGTTGATCGCAATGATTTTTTTATATTATCTAATGCTAAACAGGAAATAACTAAAGTAAGTCGCATGTAGAAACTGAATGCATTCTATATATATATATATATAACAAATATTCATTCTCTTCTTAAAAAAATTTAACAGAAATTAAGACGTTCCAATTGTTTAAAATCAATCAATGAATCCTTGAATAAAGGAATCAACTTGAAAACAATTGGAATACACGATATCCGACATTTTCTATATAAATCAAAATCAAATGCTCAACTATTATGTTCGGAAATAACTGTTCCATATACAACGGATTCCGAATTTCATCGATTAGAACAAATTTATTATGATGTACATCATCGAATTCATAATACGGGGCGTCCGTTAAAATTAATCTACGAAATGCACGAAAAGGAAATTCTATTGGCATGGGTAACAATTGGTTATGAATTATATGCAATATTTGAGCCAACGGTTGATAAAAATTCGGTGATCACCTTAGTTAATCAATTATTAAAATGGATAAAAAAAGAAGAACAACAATTGTTTATATTAAATGCGCCCACATTTTAATAATAGTTAAAATATAACAAATCAACTATAATCAATTATTTTATTTATATTCTTATTATTTTCTTATATATACGATAAGTATATAATTAATATATTATAAATAATGTTTTTATTACATAAATATTTTTATCATAATTTCTATTTTTTTTTGTATAACGAAACAAAATCAATATTTCCTATTTACAAAAAAGAAAACACTGATTTGGTCGTCCTGGTTTATTTTACCTATTCAATCAAAATTATACATCTGCTTTAATAAGATATTTGGTTATTATTTGTCAGTTAATAATGCCTTTAATTAATAACGTTAAAATAATTATGGTAGATGACATCTCATTTGTGATGATTAAATTAATATTTATTTACCTTTTGTAAAATAAAAGTTTAACCTACTAAATATTTGTAATACCAGTTTTTTCAACTTGTTCTAAGAGTGTTTGTAAATGATTATCAAATAATTCACATCGTATTGGCATCTCTAATGAATAAAATGGATTTTTTAAAACAAAATCCGTATATAATTCGTAGATTTTTTTTAATACAACTTCCATTCCAATTTGTTGATTTTCTGCAACTATCATAAACTTGACACCTGCAAAATTACACCTAATTATTTTTTGCTACAAAAATAATCTAATAATAAAAGTCATGAATATGTACCTGTTAGAGTTTGAAAGCAATACAATTTAAATGTATCCGATTCCAATAATTCAATTCCAGAACTTTTTGGTTCAGGACTTAATTGGCTAGCAATTGCATATAATGGATAAAACATACTGGCTAAAAATATTTTTTCATTCGTTGTCATTTTTGGACGTGCAAATTTTAATGTTACCGGATAATTATCTTTTTGTTCTAGAAATTCACGAGCATTATGACCATCATTCATTTGGCCACCAGTTACTGGTAACCCATTTATTTCAATTAATACATGACCAACTAAATGATATATATATGCATTATAAAAACATAAAACAAATATTAATATTATGAATTATATATTAAATATTAATCGGGTAATACCCTTGACACCATCTTTTTGTCCAAATACCACCGAAATCCTTTTCGAATCATATTCTAATGTTAAATCCATTGGATAGTGAAATAGTTTTTCTGTTTCAATTTTTGGTGTATTGTGATCATGATTAAATATTAAACCACCCGATTTACTAACAATATAAACACCATAAATTACCATTCTTTAATTATTTCTATTAATAATTAGAATTCATTTATTGAAAAACTGTTTTTTTCGTTTTTCCCAAAAAATTGAAATTGATATCGAATTATTACCAATAAACTAAATAATAATAAACCACCCATCAAAAAAAAATCAAAAAATTGTATATTTATATTATTTTTCCTTCGAACATATCTGTTATTACATTAGCGGACATTCACATGTAAATTAATTCTGTTGGAAATCTCAGTAGAGTTAAGTTTATGTGTGGTGTGTGGACTAAAATTTTGTCATCAAAATTTAGTCCGGACAGAGTTTGTAGTTTGTACGTCTTCTCTCATTTACTATATATATATTTGCAAAAAAAGAGTCCCCGGCCCCGCAGCTGATATTTAAAGCTCCATTTTAGATATTTTACATAAAATTACAAAAACAAAAAGTCACCTCAGCTCAGCTGATACAATTTTAAAAATGAGACAAAAAAGATAATGAATTTTTAATTTTATTGAGACTAGAAGATCTTCTCTCATTCATCATATCTATTTAAAAGACTATACTTTGGAATTTGGACCATCTGTATTGGACATAATAAAATGTAATTCAATAAAAATAAAATAATGGTTTGTGTAAAAAAAGTTAAAAAAAAAAAAGTTTGTGTAAAAAAAACAAATTATTGATTTATAAAAATAATTAAATTAATTGAAAAACAATGAATAGAATTAATGTTTTCAATTAGTCTTTTTTTATGTGAAAGAAGATATCCAGAAGATAATTGGCAACCGTAATGTGTTGATTAAAATTCTTGGTGGTACGGTATATGTCTGGCTGTAAATACCTTTTATTTTTATTTTTTATCCGTATTCGCGGTATTCCACATTTGGTGTGTGTTGTCTTTAAAATATATCGATTATTATTTTATAATTAATTACACATTGAACTAATTATTTATTAAAAAAAAAATGAAGTCAGAAAATGTTCTAGAGAATCAACAAACCATGAATTTAAAAAAAAATAAACAACCGATGAATTATAAATCAAAATTATTAGAACGATTCCATAATAGTCTACCACATCTAATATCAGAAAGTTCAGTGAAATCACCTTCACTACCTGATCATCATCTTCCATCAACTTTCCAAAGAAGTAAAACTCATTTAAGTCGTCATTCATCCATTCCCAACTATACATACATGTTACGATCGTTGAAAAATATCAATGAAATAAAAAATAAAAAGTTGAATGTAAAATCATTGACCACCGCAGTCGCAGGAACTACAAGAAAATTAAATATTCCAAAATCAATCGCCTCAAAACATTTAGCTAAAATTAATATTAATAAAAGAAAGCACCGACAATTAACAGAAGAACAATCAAAAAACCAATTTTTAAAAGAAAAAATAAAAAATTTGAAAGAATCAATAGTTGAGCTTATGATTGTAAGTATAAACGTTATGATATCTAATAAAATAATCGCATTTAATCTCCTCATTCTTTTGGATTAACTATTGGATAATAATATTTAAGTATAGAGATATAGATAATTTAGTTAAGCACAAAGTGTTTTGCGTTGTTCCAATATAATTATGAACTTATGTATTGTAAAAATTGGAATAACATTTAGATATATTAATATTAATACATCAATTTACACTTCATTTTAGGAAAATTCTGCATTATGCGATGAAACGACATCAATAGAAAAAAATATTGTCAGTGTACAAACCGAAAGAAATATGATAATAAATCATTTGGCTAACCATGATATTAATTTAATTAAAAAATTAAATGGCGAATTAAAAGATATGCGCTCGAA
The DNA here is from genome assembly GCA_958336335.1 of Dilophus febrilis. Taxonomy (NCBI): domain Eukaryota; kingdom Metazoa; phylum Arthropoda; class Insecta; order Diptera; family Bibionidae; genus Dilophus; species Dilophus febrilis. The sequence goes on along the minus strand of OY284471.1, from coordinate 46,489,090 downwards.
AATCAATACACAACGTAAAATTGAAGTCCTTCGCATATTAAAAATGTATCAACACGAAAAAATAAATAGTACATTTAAAATAAAAATTGACACACGTAAATATGTAAAAGAGAGAATTACAAAACGTAATGAACGTGGTAAAAATATTTATAAATTGAAAACCGAACCCAATGATTTATTAACGAAAGTTAATAACACATATGGATCTGCATCAGCATCAGGAAGTAAAAAATACTTAAAAAAATGGTTAATGGACACCGGTATGACATTGAATTGTCCAATTAATAAATGTTCTATAAATGTACAAAATCAAAATAAAACTAAGAAAGGGAATACATGCCAAAATGTACATGCCAATAACGAAATTATCCATGATACAATGGTACAAAATGAAGTTCCATATCGATTAAAAAATTCAATTTATAATGATGGAGAAAAAAAAACTATTTATAAAAAAATGAATGAAAACATTTTTAATGACATTCAAATTGAAAATAATCACATAAATGATATCAAATTGAATTTAAACAGAATGAAGCTTGATGATCAATTATTTATAGAAAAAACCAACACCGTAAAACCAATATTAATGGCAATAACAGCAGCAACATCATCACCAACAGTAATAACTACATCACCTGCAATAATAACATCTTCTTCATCTGTGATAACAAAATTACCTTCAATAATACATAACAAAACGGAGATGTTCAATAGTAATAACAATATTTATTTTAATGAAATCGAATTGAATACCATTCCAGAACGCAACAATATTGCTGTAAATGGTAATAATATGAATTTAGAAAATTCAATTGATGATTCAAATCATCAAATCACAGATGAGCTAGATGATGATGAAGATATAATTGAAGAAATTCGATCACCATCAATTGGTACCATAACCATAACCAATGAACTCAATACTGAGAATAATGCTACTACAAATTATGATCTTGAAGATAATGAAAATTTTTTAATAAAAAATGCATTTAGCAAAACGACCGATGAATTAATTGATGATTGTATAATAATGGACGATGGTGAAGACGATGAAGAAGATACTATTTTTCAAACAATTGAAATATCACCGGATGATGATTTGGATAGATTTATTGAAGAACAGCAATGTGAGGATGTAAAATTTGGGCAATTTGGGCAAAATGGAATGGTGGAATACATTGAAAATGAAATTACTATTAATCCGGTGGATAATAATGATATTTTTGAAGTTGTTGATCACAATTTACAAACAATAACCGTTGATATTGATGGTAAACCAATTTATCCAATAGTAATGGGTAATTTACAAATACATCGTTTGGGTAATATAATTTATAATCAATCTGGATATAATACAGAAAATTGGATATATCCGGTTGGTTATACGGCGACCAGAGTATATGCTGATTATCGAGATCCAGAACGTAAATGTGTATATACTTGTAAAATTGTCGAAAATAGTTGTGGTCCACAGTAAGTTTTTTTTAATTTTTAACAAGGTTATAGATCTCCATTTTGATTAATTTTGTGTATTTTGTTTCACGTATATTATAATTATATAAAACGTGAAAAATATCAGCGATTTCCCCTAAAAAAAACTTTAACAACATAATATTCTAAAATATGTATTATTTTTTGGTTCACAAATAGATTTGAATTGATACCGGACGGTGATGAAAGTTATGCAATAAAAGGACCATCAGCAGATTTATGTCATGCTGCATTATTACAATTTATTAGTAATAAATGTGATGTATATAATATTATGGATAGTCCACCGCAAGGTGAATGGTTTTTTGGTTTAGGACATCCAATTGTTATGAATCTTATACAAACATTACCGGAATTTATGTTATTACAAACTTTTGAAACATTTAAAATTGATGATGGTTCTTGTATGGATAAAGATAATGATCCAACATTAAATTTTGATGCATTACGTAAATTTATCGAAGTATCATTATATAATTGTTTACCAGAAATCAAAGAAGAACCACCTGATGATCTTTTCGCACAGTATTACACTAATAATAATAATAATTAGGTAGCGCATAATATAATTTCTGTCAGATTGGATTAGAAAACAATTATTGTATACAATTTTTTGATCAAATTTTAGTTTCAATATATCCAATAAAATAATTAACTAAAATGTGTAATTTTATGTAACATTGATTTATGCAAGAAAAATATATATATAAATGAAAGAAATAAACAACCAAACACAATATATTTTATTAATAATTTGCCTTTATAATAATAATTCTTCCTCCATGTCGTCCATTTTCTTAGCATAATGATAAACGCAGACAATACAAAAACTTACTTACTTCTTACTTCTGCGCGCCTACAACCTACAATTGGTTTTGGTGTCCATTAACAGCCTCCTCCAACCGGACCTATTTACCGCCAACGTCCGCCAGCCGGAAACGCCGAGGGCCCGAAGGTCCACTTCTACTTCATCTTTCCACCTACGATGCGGTCTTCCTACACTCCTAGATCCGCCCGGTTTGCTGTCCAGCATTTTTGACGGTATACGATCGCCATCCATTCGTCCCACATGACCAAACCACCTCAGGCTCAGGCAATCTTAATGAACCAAACGATGTCGGGTTCGGTATATAATTTATATAGCTCGAAATCGAACCGCCTACGCCACCATCGTCCTCTTTCCTTTGTCGTCGGTCCCAAGATAAGGCGTAGTATTTTCTTTTCGAAACCTCCAAGTCGCCGTTCCGTGGCCTGTGTCATGCACCACATTTCAGAACCGTAGGTCACAATTGGTCGAATCAGTGTTTGTGATATAGCTTTAGTTTCAATATGTTTTACTCAGTGTCTTCGAGAAGAACATCTTTCGCAAGCCGTAAAAGGCCTTTTCTTTCCCGAAGCAATCCGGGATTGAACTTCCTCCGCTATATCGTTTTCGCTGTTTATACTGCTTCCAAGGTAGCTGAACCTGTCCGCCGTTTCAACAATATATGTTCTGACCAATTGATACGCTTTGATGTTGTGCCATAAACCTACTGTTCGTTATGGTGCGATCATATACTTGGTTTTCTCCTCGTTTACCCTTAATCCCATTTCCATTTCCCATTTCCCATTTCCGACAATCCCATTTCCGACAATACAACAAAACAATTTGTAAATTTCGAAATTTTTTTTATTATTTATATAAAATATTGTATATGCATTAAAATTACTTCTTATTTTATAATTTATTAAGTAATTATATTTTTAATATTTTACATATATTGGATTTATTGAGTATATTTGGATTTGGACATTAACTATGGAGTAATGTTTCTTAGATCATCGACGGCGGCGGCAGTTTTGTTCAAAATGGTGGTTTTTGTGCTTTTTATTAGATATACAAATTCAAAGCATTATATTAATTACTTTTTACCCACATAATTTCTTATTAGTATATATATATATATAACTTTTTAAATATGATTTTTATGTGCTTTATAAAAAATTAATATTATTTTTTTTGAAGCAGTAACATTATATAATTATCGGTAATTTGTTTTTAATATTGGTGTTTTAATTTTTGGTATATTTATTTATATTATTGTAATTTTTAAACACGAAATAAAAAAAAAATTATTTAATATCAAATTTAAAATCTATGTACAAATAAATTATTGTTATAATAATTACTGGATTTGTTTTTTAACGTATTAATAAGAATTGTTTAAAAGTGAAAAAATTGAATCAAACCCACCTCTAAAAACACATTTAGGAATTTTACAGTTACAGTGAGCAATTCCGATATAGAACAGAGTGGTTATATAGACAAAAAAAAATATATGATCATGTAAAAACCCATATATTAGTAGTATTCTAAATTATATTAATAAAGATATACGAATGAAAATAATCGAATGACTCCGCACTATTAAATGGATGAAGGGAAAGAAATAATATATAGAGACTTTAGTAGGACGGCAAATATATTTAATATTTTTTTTTTGTTTAATCTAAAGGACGGCATCTTTTAAATATTGACATATAAACCCGATTTAATTTAATATACCATATTTTAAATAAAAGTTGTATATATATGGATAGAATATATGCGAATAGAAGAAAAACAATCGTAATTATTATAACATTTTATATTATTTTTTATTCATTATAAATCGATAAATAATTTTTTTTAATATTCCTTTATTTTTAATAATATTCATGTGTTTTTTTCTTTACAAATTTCTTAAAAAAACATTGTAATTTTTTTAATTTTTCAATTTTGTTATATGGTATTTTTATGCGTTTTATCATTTATTTTTTTGTTTTTTAATAGTAAGTAGTATTGTGTATGTAAATTTTTTTTCATTTATTTTATTCTACCTTATATTTTATTTTGTATATAGAAATTAAAATAAATTAAAAATGTATTTATTGTCTATATATATATATATATGTTTAATAGATTTATACGCATACATTTATAATAAAAACATTAAAATAAGATAAAGTTTAAATAATAATTTGTGTGTATATATATAAAGTGAAAAATAAAATTAAACTGTGGGATTTTTTTTGTCTTTATGAAAAAATTTATTTCATTTATAATTTTTTTTGTACAATTTTAAATAAACAATAATTAAACATATATATAATTTTAATAATAAACCTATATATATTAAAAAATAATTAAATAATATTTAGCACGGTGTATGTTTTTATCGGTGGGTGTTTTTTTTTTTTTAAATCATATATTTTTACTTATAATAATATAAATAAATATTAAATTAAAATTTAATAAATCATAAATATATCATTTATTAAATATAATTAAGTAATATACGGTTTTCCGCGGGTTTAAAATAATAAAAAAAATTAAAAAAAGGTCTTATTCTTTATATATATAAAAGCAATAATATTAAATATATTTCTATTGGTTTTGGTTTTTAAATAATAATTTAAGCTCTCATATACATTTTTTTAATAATATGTTTTGAAAAGACGAATGTGTGTGTGTAACTATATATAAAAAAGTATAAATATTTAATAACAAAAACCAAACCAAAAATTGAAATTATTCGCAACTATGAAAAAAATTATATTATACATACTTATATAGTTTGATTTAACATAATTTGAATTTGAAACAAAATTTACGGAATTAACAAACGCAACGTTTTTATTTCAAATAATTCAATCCAATTCTATATATTTTTTATATATTTATAGGTTTTTATATAGGTTATAGAATTGTTTTTTCATATTTTAATTATCACAATCAATTTATATTCTTCATATATATTACATTATTTTACTTTAAGGTATATATATATACTACTCTAACCACTATTATATCGGTAACCTGCTATTTTATTCGCGTATGCTCGACTTTGAGATGCCACGAAAGGACTTTAAACAACAATTTTTTAATCTTTCTAATTTTATTTCATAAAAGGATGGTTTTAGTTAAATAATTACGCAGACAGAAGTAAAAAAAAACTTTTAAATTGAATTAGTTATGGAATTTAATTCAAAATGATTTAATTTAACAAAAAAAAAATTTGACCATTATAATATTATATCGGACACTTATATATTATACGCCACTAATCTCCTTTGTAACACCTCGACCTTTGGCCTATATGACACCATCCATTCTCTTAGACGTGCGGTATTTACTAAATTTTTGCATTCATCCAGTGTTTCTATGTATTCCTCACTTAAATGATTTTTCCTTATGGAATTCTTCACTCCTTCAATTGTAACTTTCATATCATGTTTTTACTTTGTTTTATTAATGCCCACAACGATTCTATTGGACCTAAATCGGGACTGTATGGTTCTTTTTAATCTTATTCTTAATTAGAATAATACTAAATATATTCCTAAAGAACTTAATGTAACTAATTGTAATAGTCTACCGTATCAGATATTTAAATAAAATGTGGTTTAACCGCGGTTCATTTGAGTCACAGAAAGTAGCGTAAAATCTAATTTTACTGATCGTGATAACGCAACTATAAAAAAATAGGAGAACCGCTGTGAGTGATATAATTCTAAAATGGTCAATAGCAATCCAAAAAGTGGTCGCACGAAAGCAGTGGACATAGGGCAATGGATTCATAAACCGAACTATATATGAATATAAGATAAAAATACAAACATATTTTATTAAACAATTCCATAACTAATTGAATTTAAAAGATTTTTTACTTCTGTCTGCGCAATTATTATTTAACTAAAACCATAATTTTATGAAATAAAATTGAAAGGATTAAAAAATTATTGTTTAAAGTCCTTTCGCGGCATCTCATAGTCGAGCATTCGTATAAAATAGCAGGTGTCCGATGATATTATAGTGGTTAGAGTTAGAGTATATATTTATATATTTATAGTAGATTTCATATCTATATAATAATTACTATTATATATTCAAATCGTATAGTTATTATATTTATTTTACGCTACATTCAATCTAAAAATTATATATATTATAGTTTATAATTTTGGTTCTAAAAAATAAGCACATACACATTTAAACGAAGGCCCACTTTTTTTTTTAAATATAAATACAATCAAATTTACACAATCTATATAGTTTGGCGTTAATCTTTTTTTTTTTTTTTTGAAAGTATAATTAATTAATTCAATTTAATTTATTATCGGAATTTTTTGTATTCAAAATTATTAACATTTTTTTTCGAAGGATTTCTATATAAGAAAATACAAAACTTGAAAAAAAAAAAACAAATTATATAGGAAGAAATTAATTTTTATTTCGACATTGATACTCCAGAAACTTCAGCATATGTATCGGTTGGTCCTTCTATACTACATACAGAATCTTCTGGCGTACGTGATGCTTCAGCTTCTGTTATTTCTAAATCATGATGTACGTTATGACGACTACTTTTATTCTTTGCGTTTAATGTCTTTTGAGTTGAGTTTTAAAGGGAAGATTTTTTGTTTTTTTTTTAATTAAAAATTTAAATAACTTGAATTAACAAAAAAAAAATCGTATACCTTTTCTTTGCTTCCCTTTTTCTATGATATGATGAAACATAACATAAAAGAATTAACATATTAATATATATATTATTGCTTAGAAAAATCAGAAAAAAACGATATATAATAATCTTAGAATACCTGTAATGAAAATCGTCGATGGGCTTTACGGCCACCGCGTCGTTTACTTATATGAGGATTATCCTGTCTTATAGTTTTGTTCTTAAGCACTTCCAATTGTGTATACAGTCTGTATTTCAAATTACATTAAGTTGAAAAAGTATACATATCGCATAATGTACACAGTACATCATAAAATAATATATTGATTTATTTTATTATATATATACCTTTTCAATTCCGTTCGTATATCTTCTGGATTCATTTCGGATATTGTCAGATCGCCCATATCAGGATCGCCCAATAGAATACCAGCATAACCCGTACCATGATGTGACGTCTCGTGCGAACCCTTAAAAGCATCCACAGGTAAACGGCAAGAAAGATCATGTGCAAGTGAACGAACCTGCAAGCTACATATAGATGCAAACACCAACAAACACAGAATACGATACACAGAATAGTATTTAAAGAAAAGAAGTTGCAGGATAATTATGATAAAGGATATGTGTAATATAGATAGAGGAACAATATAGTTTTGTTATTGAATGAATATCGAATGAATAGAAATCGCGCAACCTAGTCTTAGTTTTGAAATCTTTCGAAAGAAAAACCGATTTTTTTAAAATATATTTTATGAGATGATATATATGTACAAATGTACAATTATCCGTTAATAACACGATTAACGATTTTTTGGAAATAAGAATTTTAATTGCTTGCTTCCTTAAACATATATGTAATCGATCAAAGTTTGTATACGCTGTGATGTCAGGTTTTGATTGGTTATTATCCGATAGAATCCGAAAGAAAAGTTTTTGTCATGCTCACAATCGGAACCTTCAAATAAACCTTTGAAATAAAATCTATACCCGATATAACATATATGGCAACTATATATAACATCCATATGATAAGTTTAAAGCTACTATAAATATATTACCATGAACTTATTTGGTAAAATTTATGAACAACAGCAACAAATGTATACTGCTAGATTCTTTGTCCGATTTTACTGCAGGTTAACCCCACATATGCCACATATACTTTAATTGTCGGGAAATTATCTATTAATAAAAAATGCAGCGAATGCATTATAGGAAACCCATCAGTAACCGTTAACCGCGTTATACATTCGAATCAATATGATGATTGTAGATGTTTAAAGTAATAATAGCAGGATAATGTATAAAAATAGTAGTAAAAAAGTTTGAGTTATAGTTTAGATGGATGAAAAAGGAAAAAAGTATGTTTATGTACATAGAAAATAATTCATTCAACTAAACTGCGTTAAGTTTTTCAAAAAATAATATATTTTACACGGGTAAGGTGGTGAAGGAAAGCATAGTTTTTTTTTTTTTTTTGGTTATCTAATATCAAAATACAAACGAAGCATACATTTTAAAAATGCATAAAAAGCATAAAAATTATATATATACACATATATATGTTGATTGTTTTCATTAAATAATAATAAATGCATAAATAATTAATAAATAAATGCATAAATAAATAATAAATATATAATTAAATAAGCACGTTCATGATCATGTAATAAAACGATTGTTGAAAGAAAATGTGTCCCGTCCCGTGTATTAAGGCCGTAAATCCAAGGCATTTATTTGAGGAAATATATACATTTAAAAATTAGATTACATTGCATGCCCTTTTTTTTGCAACCCTTAAAGTAATAATAAAATTGTTATAGTATCTGTGTATAGATTTATTTATTTGTATAATGACGCGGTGATAATTCATCGAGTAATTTGACTAAAAGTATAAATTATGCAAAAATATCAATCTCACACATATATACAAATATATAATTGAATTGAACAAAATATAACAGTTTTTGTTGATGATAACATCAATGAAAATGAAACGATTTCTTCGGAACATTCAAATATATATCCTCATTAGTCATTGCGTGATATTATCTTGATTTGCTTTCAGAATCTTTATTATATATAGTTCAAATATAAAATATGATTTTTTTTTTACCTATAACATATTTAAGAAGAATATTTAATTGGATTTAGCTTAACAATAATAATAATTGAAAATGTACTTTAACTTAAATTTATTATTAAAAATATTATATCTCATATAAAATGAGACATAAACAAAAGAAAATAAGATCTTAACGCAGCCAGTACAATCTCTACAAAATTTATACTAAAAAAAGCACATAAAATGTTCTGATAAATACTATATATTTAATCGCATTTGCCAAACTATGCTATATGTATATAATACAATAATAAATTTCCAAGTTTTCCAAAAACACCACACAAAGTTTAAAATTATAAAATAAAATATCATACCTGTTTATGTTGATACCATAATTTTGGTAAAAATATTAATCCGATCGTTATTGTATTCGTTAACAGTGAACGTACAAATAAAGCTAAAAATATTGCACCTGGACTTAATTCGGGTAAATAAAGTATTCGTAATATATAAAAATTCCCCGATACAATAAATTCTAAAATTATTGAAGCAACAAGAAATTGTCTTTCCTGTAAATATTTATTTTTCACAATAAATTAATCACTCAAAATGCATATATATGTGCGTGTGGTTAATTTGGGATATATATTAACTTACTCTAAATTGAGTATTTGCATTTCTACTAGCCACCGCCAAATGTAAACCAAATAATAATATTAATAATTCACTAATTTGTGTTACATAATCCCATTTTAATGGACGACATGTATTTGTATTTTCTTCCTTTAATCCACCAAAATCTGTATTATGTATTAAATCTATGGAAGATGCTGTATATGCTGCCAAATAACAAATTACACCGAAAACCATTGCGGCCAAATATTTTAATAGATCAACATCACGTAATACCCAGCGATGTGCCTTTCTAGTACGAAATTCCACTAAATGTCGATATAATTTTAATATTATTGCACCGTAACATATCATAAAACCTAATTCACGACACCATGGTTCCAATATACAACGTAACGTTGATGCCGGTAAAAAATGTAAAGCTACCGCACCATATAAAAATATGATACCTGAAATTATTGTTTCTAATACTGTCCACATTCCAAATGCAATTGTCTATATATATAATTAGAAATTATACAATTAAAAAAAAAAATTTTGATAAATATTTATAATCTTTTGTGATATTAACTTACTTTACATTTTCTTTCTTTAAATACAATTGCAGCTAATACTAAACAACATAAAATACATGAACCCAAAACTATACCAATAATAGCACGTAATAATGTTTCCATTGGAAGAGTTTCTTGATCATCATCAATTATATAACATTCACCGGTTTTATCACAACTTAAACAACCACCTGGGCAACGTATGCATGAATAATTATTACTATTACTATTACTACTACTACTACTACCACTGCCAACCATTGTCTCAATTTTATCACCATGAAAACCTTGTAAATTTTCATTTGGTATATAATAACCATGTTGGCATAAACATATATAGGAAGCACGAGATGCCGTAACAATGGTTACATGTTTTGTACCATCAGCATTATTATTTATTGGTGTTGTCGTAGTTGATATTGTATCGTTTGCCATTGATGGAAAACAAAATGTTGTTATTGGATCACAACTATTTTAAATATAGTATAGTATATTTTGTAATAAAATTATAATTTGTAAGCTCTAAAAAACCATTTATGATTTATTATGATATATATATACCTATGATTTTTTCCAAATATTGGTGCTAATGCAAGATTACATTGATCTTCATCGGCGGCTATAAATGCAGCTGATACCGTTCTAGAATATCAACAAAATCAACAATTTTCAATTAAACTAAATGACCATGACTTAGCCATCAGTTATTTAATTAATATGATATATATCCATTCAAAATGGATAATATAAGATTAATAAATTTAAATAGATAAAATAATATATATATTGTGATGTTTGAAAATATACATATATAGTTTAGAGCTAGGATTTATAAAAATCCTAGCTGAAATGATCAATTGGTAAATGGATTTTTAAAGAAAAAAGCTATATTTACAATTATACTATATATATAATACATACTTATAACCAAATGCTTCAACAGTGGCAACGAATGGCCAAAGCCATCGTCCATGTAATGGTCCACAATCACGAAATGGTGCACCCCAATATTGTGAACCATCTGAATGATTCCACGCTTCACCCAATTCACGCCAATACGTTCGTAAGTAGCTGTGATTACGTGTCTCATTACCGGTATGATCAATAAGATCCCGAAATTGTATAACAGCTAATTCTATATTTGGTGCTGCTATTGCTAATGCCAATAGACCATCATCTCGCCGTAACGCATTCAGTGCAATTGCATTTGCACGTTTATAAATGGCATTCGGTGATATCCCCATAGATTTGATTGTTGATAAATATTCTGCTAAATCATTAGCGGCTTTTACCGCTGGTTCTGATGCGTCATAATACTATACAATTTATAATTTACATTACTATTTGGAACATATAATAAATATGTATAATATAAATTTTTAGAGAAATTCAAAATTTTACCGGATCAGGTGGTACATTTTCAAGTATACGAGTTTCACAAATTTCACCAGCGATACCATTTTTGAATAATATAAAATATATAATAAAATACGTAACGAATGTGAATGCAGTGCTATATGCGTTAAAGCGGATCCAAAAACTATTTTCCATAGTAATATGTAAATTAGTGTTACCATCATCGTCACCAATAATAACACTTTTGCATGTACCACTCACTGTGGTGTATTCGGAATATATTTTATAGGGTGATATGTACCCCATCACCGAATTTTATCTCGATATAATATTAAAATTTTATCAATCATCTGTGGAGATTAAAAAAAAAACAAAGATTACATTTGTCATAAGATAAAAGAAATACACATTTAAAATATTTGCATATGATGTTTTGTTATTTTATCTTTATGTAATTCCTCGATTATATATATATTGGTTATATATCGCAATTCGTAAGTGTGATGTATATGTATATTGGTGCTTTCCAATTTAATACTAGTTCTGGCCCTTTAAGTATAACATAGCCTTGATATAGTCTTGGCAAAATTGGAGTTTCAAATCTGTTGGTTCGCAACGTTCGCAACAAATTAATAGATACATATTATATATGCATATGACGTTTTCATTTGAGAATTTCTAGATTTTATGTACAGTTTATTGATTGGTTATAAATTTAATCCTCTTTTCCACATATTCCAAGTATACGTACTTTAAGTTTCAACGTTGGCCCTGCAGTTTATTTATTACAATACATTTTCAATTGTTATAAATAAATATAGGTATATGTAATATATTATTGAAAGGGTTGTGGATTTTCTTTTGTATAATCATTTCGTATTTCGTGACTGAAACTGAACTTTTACTTTATATTTCATCACATGGTGCAATATTATTAAATTCGTTTACTTTTGTTTTTCTATTTGATTTCACTACAATGAGAAATAATATCAAAATAAATATGATGTTGTTTTTAAAAATATAAGCATTTAATCTACAAAATAAAATAAACGAATAAAATATGGTATATGCATATATATTATATTTATTGATTTGGTGCGTATTGCTGGTGGTATTGCTATATGAGATTTTACAAATATATAGTATCGAATCGATCATAGAATAAATATATGTATATACTATCGTATCGTATTCGTTTCGTATATAGAAGAAATGAACTTATAGTAGATTAGGATTCTTGGTACAAAAACATTTATACAAAAATTATGTGTTTTGTACGTCGATTTCGCGATATAAACATATATAAACCGTTGAACTATAATGTCTTATGCAAAATGTCGATCTTGCGACAGAGTCATCTATGCATTTCAATACGAAATTAAAGAAAATTTGGTCATTATATATAAAAATAATATGCAAAAAACGTAAAAATCATCTACCTACATATTTCACCAAAGAATTTCCATAATAACCTAAATTCATTTCTATATATATACCCATTGGTATATATATATATATATTTATTCTATGCCAAAATTGGTCAATTTACCAAAACTAAACTAATAGGTCTTCACACCGATTTCACTATATGTGTGCCTAATAAATATAGGTAGGAAATAAAAATAAAAATTGTTGAATAAAATGAAATATATATAAAAACAAGTAAAATAGAAATGATTTTCCTTTTTTTTATCTTAGTATATGTTATATATATTTACTATTTATTGGGGTTGGTGCTATTATATATAAAATATATAACGATCAACCCTCGGATGGATCAACCGCACATACAACCGCAGAAATTACTTATTTAAAGATACTTTTTTTTTATTTAATAGAAAATGATTATTTTATGAAAAATTTTATTATAGACCCGATACCCGATAAGCTTTTTCATATAATATTATTTATCATTATATAATGATTTATAATTTTTGTTTATACAGCAGATGTATATTTATATACAGAACGTATGATGATGTATGTATATATTCATATACAAACTAACGAATAATAAGGGAGGTAATATCGAATTTTCTATATATTATTTACTAAATATGAGAAACAGCTACGAGGAATTACAATCTTACATTTAAATTACTCTACTTGTACAAAACTGATAAAACACATTTAATATTAAAAAAAAAAACAAAAATCTAATCTTTTAGATTAGTTTAAGTTTATAGTTAGATACAACAAACAAATTTTCATTTTATAATGCAATATATATATAGTATATACTTATAGCGTTGCCTGTGTTCTGTATAACATTTATATTCATCATAAATATATATATATTTAAATTTTCAACTTTATTTTATTTTTTCCTTTTTTTATTTTTATTCACTTAAGTAAATTAAAACGGCCGCAACTTATATATGCCATAAAACACACACAAGTAATTATATATTATTTTAACGTAAGTTCGTTGTTTTCCTATCCATCAGATAATATATATGGTTGATGGAAAAATTCCACAACAAAAACACTTTCACAACAAAAAAAACAACTTAATTGAAAAAATATTTTCAATAAAAGAAAAACAAACAAAGCCACATGTAAAAAAACAACAAAATCCAAAAGAAAAATATGCCGCACAAAAATTACAATAAAAAATCGTATCATACGAAAGCAAAAATTCACGTCTGTTTAACCAAAAAATTGGTCCTCAACTACGATGTTGCGTGTAAAAGAAAAGCGTTCAGGTCACGCGAATATTATTTAAAATATTGCAAATGTAAAATGTATATATAGTAATGATGAAAATTGCTGAGAAAATTGTTTTGTGTTGTATTCGTGAGAGTTTTCCTTCCTGCACATTTTTCCATTTTTCTATTTTATCTTATATATTCTAATATATATATGTAATGTATATATGCGTAAATATATAATATATACTAATATATCATTTGGTTTTTAATATATTAATGAAAAATTTTTAAATTATATATAGAGGAATTTCAATGCATGAATTCTTATCAAGAATTCTTTCAATGTAACTCCCAATATATCGCGGTAAAAAATAAATGCATATAATAAAATAAGATTTTTGAACAGATCGCAGTGCTCTCCAACAACACAACAGAAAGATTCGCCATTCCAATTTGGACATCGTAATCCCTTATATATATATATTAAAGTTTTATTATTTTAATATATTTGTTGATGCAATATATTTATTATGAGATTTCTCTTAATTGTTTATTCATATATATATATATATATTATTGAATTTTCCTATAATATACATTCGGCAAAATATTCTTTTGGCCTTATTGTTTTTACATAAAACAATGTGTAAAATTTGATTTAATTTATATAGTGGTTTTCTATGTGAGAAAACGCAAAGGTTTCAAGCACATCATCAATAAAAAAACAAATAATCATCATCCAAATTCTCTGCGGTATTTCCTATAGAACCATTTACATGCTAAAAATGGGAAAAAAGTAACT
This sequence comes from Dilophus febrilis, assembly GCA_958336335.1. Lineage (NCBI taxonomy): Eukaryota > Metazoa > Arthropoda > Insecta > Diptera > Bibionidae > Dilophus > Dilophus febrilis. Next base: position 46,474,049 of record OY284471.1, on the reverse strand, counting down.
GGAGAGGCAAGCACTAAAGGCAAACGTCTGTTATCACCATAATCACTCACTAATGAATGTCTGTGTAATCACTCATAATCACATTATAATGTTTGAATATATAAAATGTATGGCTTTGCCACACTCCGGATCCAAGATATTTCTAATTATATAAGGTGAGAAATTGGAAATTGGAATTGGAGAAACCAGATTCCGGTTTTCAATACCAATATATGTACTACTACTAAATAATGTAGATATTATGAAATAAACCATTTTAAGAACATATAGAATATAAAATATGTTACAACAATTTTAATATCTGAAAATGAAAATTTAAAATTATTATAAAGATAAAGATATACAATGAGTGTATTTTAAATAATTTAATTGTAATAATTTAATATTAAATCACAATAAATTAAAAGTATGTTAGTAAATCAATAAATTTAATATGTCTACACCAATATTATAATAAATATAATCTATAACTAAAGAAATTGATTATTCTAATATATTTTAAATTTTTATATTTGCGCAACGTTTTGCGTATAATATGATAATTTAGCAAAATGAGGTATTTTGTGAAAATGCACCACATAGACGAAAATCACGATATCTTAAAATTGCCCTAAAAATTCATTTTAATGTATAGAAAATCGAATAATCATGTCATTTTTTTTTGGTAATAAGTTAAAAGTTACCTTAAGAATTGTGGTGGTCCTACCATTTCACTATCAGTTGTTTTTCCACTAACTCTTAACGTAAATTGTTTTTCCATTGGTGATGGCAATGACTAAAAATAAAATTTAAATTGATATTTTACATTAATTGTTTTTATTAAATAAACATATTCTATCTATACTATATAGGGATTTAGAGTACCAATTCAAATAAAAATTATTTAAAGTTATGATCCATATCCATATATTTCAATACTAAAAAAACAAAATTTCAACTTACTACTTGTTTATGATTTGAATCCAGATCTAAATATTCAGATTCAGCAAATAAATTCAACATTTGGTTTGATAAATAATCTCTCGCATGATCCTCCGATGGTAATTTAATTTCAAAGCCTTTCATCAACGATGCCATAAGTTTTTGATTCTATAATAAAATTTAAAATTTTAAAAGGATATAGAATGATTTAAAAAAATAATACCATATAATTACTAACTGAAATATCATCTAATTTTTTTTCATCTGGAAATAATTTTTTACATAAGCTATGATATTTTCCAAGTAATAATTCCATCTTTGTAATGTCCATTAAAAGATTTTCCCATTTTTGTACAGGTATTGAATCTATAAATATATACCCTATAAATAATGAATATTTGTTTCTCTATTTTCCATTAATTTATAACTACTACTAACGTATATTATTATCTTCGGCCAAATGTCGTAAACGAGTCATCTTACAAATTGCGAGATACTCTTCTTGAAAATGGTCTATAATAATGTTTCCAGTAAGTTCCACGTGCTCCTAAAAAAAACGAATAATTGTGAAAATGTTATTTTAAACAATTAATTATAAATACTCGTATTGATAATAATCCTGAATGAAATAATGTGGCTATTGTTAGTTTAATAATTTGTCCAATATTTCTTGATTCAAGAAAATGTAATACTTTTTCAGCTTCCTTTGTATCATCAAATAAACGTTTCTATTTAAAATTATTAATAATTTAAAAAACGTATTATAAAACAATATGTAATCAAATGAAAATTTGAGATAAATTTTAGTATAATTACCTGTTTTCTGGCCGCAATTGGCTGTGCCGATTGCCAAAGAATTTGCCACGTATTTCCAGGTATTAACATTCGTGGGCTCAACTTCCCCTTCTTAGCGGCATTTTGTTTCATTATCGATAATATTGATGATGGTTGTAATGGGATTTCGTTTTCGCTTTCTATTTGATTATAAATTAAAAAAAAAAAACCCAATAATTTAATAAATATGTATATACATTTATCTTTTTTTCAAAGGTATATAAAATAAAATAAATTTTTTTATCAATTTCACCTAATTGTTGCCTTATCATATTATCATCATATTCGTTTTCAATCCAATCACGAGGGCTATACCACCGTATAAAATCTTCTAATTTTCCATTAGGATTTGCCGCTTTAAAACTTTCCATATCTGAAAGCAATGAAGCACTCATCATTTGTGTACGAAGTTCTGAAAACAAAAAAAAATTAATAGTTTTGTATGTATTAAAAGTGTGAACAAATTTTATTTTTTAATATTACCACATACCACTACCAGGACCTAATTTTAACATAACTTCAGCATCGTCTTCCAGTTGATCTTCCGTTTTTGGTACAGGATCTTGTGTACGCGGTACATACAATGGTTCATCACTATCAACTAATGTTAATTGACCCAATTTGAATAATCGTCCTTCCGGCCGATTTCCGGCCTTTTTATCATTTGGGCTTCCATCATATTCATCACCAGAACAATCAAAAAATTCATCATCTGAATCATCGTCTTTTATTGTTTCACCAGTACCAGTAGAATGACTTTGTGATGGTTTTTGTGTCATTGAAAACGGTAGACCACCTTCACGCAAACGTCTACGTTCCATACATACATTTAGCATTTGTAATTTTTGATGTAATAAACATGTTTGTGATTCGGGAAAACCTTCAGCAATACTAAAAAAGCATGTGATGGGCAAGATGAATAGTAAATTTTAAGTACATGTTTCCAATAACGCTCTTGATGCGATTTACAAAATAAAATCTATTGTAATTCAAATTGTGAAAATTGTTCTGTAGGTTTTTTTTAAACCATTATAATTAAGATTAGTAAAATTATAATTAAGATACTGACAAGGGACATTATGAATGCGATAGGTATGATACAGTGTAGTACAAATTGTGCTACGTGATATTTAATACTAAAAATAAATGTATCCGTGTAACACGTGTGGTGGTGGATATACGGCGCTGAACATGTTAAAAACAAATATGTAATCACATTCAAATATAACTCACTTTATATAATTCACTTTACTAACGTATGCTGAATATTATATACTATACAAACTTAAATACCAATATTGAGTTTCATATATATATATATATATATATGAATTCGTTTATTTATTCGAACATGTATGTTTAAGTTATTATAGAGTATATACATAATAAAGTATATATAGCACATGTAAAAAATGGTTCGATGACCTTCTCTATCACTACCGTTTTATATTTAAATGTTTAAATTACCTGTATCTGAATATATACGTGGTCAATATATACACAAAAACAGTTTCATATTGCGATCATATACTATATATACACATTTAGTTAGAAGTACTTCTTAAAGGATGTGTTTAAAAGCACTGCACAAAATCACACAAATCACACAATTATCCTATTATCCTGTTATACAGACAAGTCGTCCAGAAAAGTACAAATTTACAAACAGTTAATATTCGGGTCCTCTAAAGATGCTTTTCTTACTTAAGTTTAGGTGCTTATTATATATTGTGGTATATATTCTTCACAAAAAATAAAAACAAGCTGACTTTTAGCTATGGAATTTCATTTATGAATATGTACACCGCGGTCTTCTAAAGGTTAAAATTCCAATTTGAAATTCCAATACACTAATCGTATGATAATAATATACATTTTACCATTTCTTTATGTAAACATATTTTATATATATATATACTTTAACATTAATTGTATTTTCTAAAATAAAAGCAAGAGATCAAAAAAAAAAAAAAAAGAAATATATAAAGTGCTGTTTGAAGACCATATTTTCTGTTGATGATGAATTTTTATATTTAATTTAGTCACCTGTGATTGTCTAAACGTAAAACATCGCAATCCATAACTATATTTTATTAATAAAGCCATTCATAAAGTCGATGTATTTTTATTTCATATATTTTTAAATATAATATTAAATTAAATATAATTATATTTTGTAAAACTAGAAGAATTTAGAACAAATAATTTATAAATTAAATATATATAAGTACACATCATATATTCTGTATTAATATGTGTATATGAGTTAAATATAGTTTGTGGTTGAACCATAATAACAAATAACAAAATATAAAAAAAGAAAAGAAAATTACAGTTATCTTGTTCTTAAAAAAAAACACGAATCCACACTTTTATTTATTAATATTGTGTTTTAAATTACGTTAACGTGATGTTTGTGCATGCATTCGTGAATTTTATTTAATCAAATTTCTTTCTATATGTTTTAATTATAAAATCATTGATTGTCGAATTTAATTCATAATAAATCTCATTAGATTTTGTGTGTTTTTTTTTTTTAATAAAGTTCGGGTAAAAATGAATTCTATATACATTAATTATTAACGTATAATATTAACAAAAATTTAATGGTTTATGTGCACGTCAATATATAAAAGCGTATTATTATGGTGAATAATAATACATTAAACGAAAAATAGATTTTTTTGGATTATTGATCTAAATGCTTAATTGCGTATATATGGAAATTTATTAAAACAAATTTTATATAAGATATATAGATAAGTCCTATTATCTATTATTATCGATTAATTAACATATAACAAAAAATTAATTTTTATGAATACAAATTAATTTTCATTATATTCATCGCATATTTATACAACTATATAAATATCAAATTATATATGAACATTATTCATTCGTTCGATGCATTCCAAAAATTGAAAATTTTAAAAATTGTTGAATTGAGTTTACACGACACAAGAACCGTTCATATATTGGAACAATTTCCTCAAGGTGGGAAATCTTATTAAAGTAAGTTTTACTATTAATATATAATGATGTTTTTGAATTTAAATTAAAATATGTTATACTATATATATTTCCATGTTTCCCGCATGGAACAAAAACATATAACATAACTTCTTATTGGGGTCGCTTTCATTAAGTAAGATTTGTGATGCCATTTTTCAATTGAAATCTCTTTTAAAAATAACAAGTTGGATTGAGTTCCATATGATTGAGCCATATATGCACGCATATACGTAGGTAGCCTATTATGCATCCTCAAATTTTGTACTGGTTAAATAATTTTTATGAGAAATTTTCAAATTATTTGTTTAATAAAAATTGTAATATTTGGTTTTTGGTAATTTGTTTTATACACTATATAGTATATATATGTTACATAGCAGATGAAATCATCATTAAACTCATGGGTGCGTTTCTTTTTTTAACCGTAGTAGAGTACAGTACAGTCAGTAAAGTGTCTACCTAATAAAGTTAAGGGTATGACGTCGCATATCATGCAGAGTTACATGGTACATTGCGTATTGCGTAACTCTATGTATGTATAAAGAAACGGGTTTGTGTTTTGTGTTGTGTTAGTAAAAAATAATTTAATATTTCAATATAATAATAAATGTGTGTATATATTTACATACATACAATAATATACAATTATTAAATTTAAATTAAATTCAATTAAATAAATTTTTTACGTATTTATTAAAGAATGTTTTTGGTTGTTTTAATTATATATAAGAGAAATAAAAGGTTAATCAAAAATGTGTAAGAAATAATATTATTTTTTTAATTAATTTATTTCACTTGTTTTTGTTTACAAAAACATATTTCTCCCAACGACTCTAGTATTAATAAACGCGATTTTGATGACGTCACAGAGTTTCACGATACGATTTAAAACAAGTTAGGAACAATTAACTTTACCTTTACGATTTAAAACAAGTTAGGAACAATTAACTTGTTTTAAATCGTATTTTAGTTATAAACATTCGTAAAAATTTAACCGCGACTACGAATACGGTTAATAAATAAACGCAACCCGCAGGGGTATCAATTTTGTTTTTTTGTTTTTTCAGTGTCAGTTTTAACCACTGCGTGTTGAGCTCAAGCGTTTTTTCAGATAAACGGTAAATAATTACGGTTTAGTTTCGTTATATGTTAAAAATCGCATCAAAGCGTATATGTGAATTGTATGCATACATAAAAGTCACTTTTTTAAGTATGCGATTAAAGGATATATAATATACATTTTTTAAGGAATTAAATTGCTTAAATGCAATATTTATCTTTAATATTTTCGTTTTTTTTTTTGCAGTTTCAAAGATGATTATACGAGTACCGTAGCATAAATAAATAAAAGAAAAATAAGAAAATAAAGATCGAATGCGTTGTTGCTATAAATTATATATATTTATAATCATATGTCCATACCATATGTATGTTATTTGTTTAAACTAAACCATTATATATTTGTTATATTTTGTATGTGTGCACAATAAAAAAAAAAATTTAAGTGGGTTATATAATTATTACCATTTACCTCGCGCCGTTCTTTTAAAAATGTTATTCATAGTCCGTTATAGAAGAACGCAAATTTATGTAATTAAATAAAAACAAATATATATAATAAAGAGTTAAAAATAAATAAATAAATATATCCAATGTGCAACTATATATAAAAAAAATAATTAAAATATAATTTTGTTTCACTAAATTAAAAAAAAAAAAAAAAAAGCCTTCGTTTTTTACCGAGCCACGGGGGGTATGAACTCGTATGAACAGATAGCAATAAACTAAGAAGAACGATTGGCTGCTTAGTACCGTGCTACATAGCTACAGATTAGTATATTAGTTTTAGTGTTATAGTATAGTAAATAAATAACACATTTTTTGCATTTCAACCAACAGTTTGGTTTTTGCGTGCGTTCCACAATAGTTCCACTTCTGTTGCTATAGTTTCTTAATTTGTGGTTTTTACGGTTTTACGGTAATTAGATTTATGACCAACGCAAGCAAGGTAAAATATCGAACTCTGTGTTAAAATTCAGATTTGAAAAATAACCGAAAATACCAAACACTTTTTTTTTTATGTCTTCCTTCAGTAGGATTCGAACCCGCACGACCCCAAAATTTTGTAAGAATTTTGTTAGGTTGGTATTTTTATCATTTACACCACACCAGAGAGTGCCCAAGAAATACCAAAAAGAAATTATGTGAAAAACTATATGTAGATAAATACATTAACACAAAAAAAAATTGTTATATTTAACAATTAGGGCGTTAAAATAATATACAGACATATTTTATAATGAAGATCGTTTATACTACCAACAAATATATATTTACAGCAATAAATAAATTTGTTTGCTCTGATTAAATATTAGATATTTTTTTTTTTATAATTTTTGAGATGATTATATATTATTGGTATATTATTTTGTTTGCATTTATATATATATAGATGAACTCTCGTTGTTTTAAAATAAATTTTCTGAAATTTCATTTACATAATTATAATTTTATCTTGGTATATTCAATATTGGAATATTGGACAAATTTCTACCTCTCTTGAGGGTTTTATAGATTATGTCTATGTTAAATAATACACTGAAGGGTTTTCCTTATACACTTTCTTTCACGTAAATTAATTTTGTACAAAATATAAGATGAAATTATTTGTTTATTAATCTTTTTTAAATTAATCTTATGTATAAGAGATCATATATAATAGCTATATCATAATTATGTGGGATATAGGCCTGTATTATGTGTTATGCTAAAAAATTATGTGTGAGACCGCAGTTCAATTCAATTGTATAAATTAATTGATATGTAATATCATAATATATATACACACACACCATATGGTTACATAATAATCGTAAAAAAAATAAATAGCAAATACTTTAAAGGTAATCAAATAGCAAATTATTGGAGATATAACAAAAACAAAATCCACATATGTATAATAATAATTAAGGCATGGATTGCGGCAAATTTTTTTGTGTTATTTTAAAATACGCATTCTCAATAGTATAATTGTGAAAGTTTTTTACGGTTAAAAAAAAAAACAATATTATAATTTAATGATTATTGCGTTAATGAATCATGAAATACACACGTCATCAACTTTATTTTTATTTATTTATTTATACATGTATTATGTATTATTATAACCACATAATAAAATATTATTATACAATCCACTTTGTATATCTGTATGTATAGTGTATATATAATCAATTAACTATGTAAGGGAGATTTAAAATAAGGGTTTTTCGCCGTATACGCTATAGAGAGCCTTCACCCAAGATCAAAACATTTTTGTCTAAATCATTTTTGCTAAATCAAATGCTTTGCTTTTGCGAGATGCACTGTCTCAGCTCCGATTAAATGAAACACATATGCTATATGCTATACGAAACTTAAAGCGATATTGTAAGTATATACATCAGTAAAAGAATCTATATATTCAAATCAGTTTTATGTTTTGTCGTATATGGATGTATTTAATATAAATGCAATATAACGAATGTTATCTTATGTTTATTATGTTATATGAAAATGATCCGTTAAATTAAATACAAAATTCATCACACGCGAAAAATTATCAATATAATTATATAACAAAAATATAATTTCTGTAAATTTAACACAATTATTCGTTTAATATTCAAATCGCAAATAACATAAATTGTAACCAAAATTGTTTATGCTTATAAGAGACTGTATTTTTTTTTTATAAAACTGCGATGTATATTATGAAAAATGTATAGAAACACAGTTCATTTCATATCCAAATATGTTTTAGAATTTAATTGTTTTTAATGAAAAAAAGTATATAATGTATATTGACATCCGTTTCATTTTGATTTGTATATGATATAAATATACAATTAAATTTGATTAAAAAATAAGGTGAGCAGCTAGCGGATTATTTAATATACAAAATACAGTAGAAATCTCAATAAATGAAAAACAATAATGTAATTTTAAGGTCAATTAAATTACTTCTAATATATAATTTTGGTATAACAACAAACAAATCATGACTTACCATATAATATAAAGTATATATGCATTTTGTAATATCTTCTAATTATATAACTTTGTTTCCATAATTTTTACAGATAATATAACATGCGGGGTTTCAATATATTATTCTCAACAATATTCTTAGTTAATTCAACACTAGCACAATGTCCATGGCAAAGGGACATTCCAGATCTACAAACATCATGCTTATGTGCCTATAATTTAGGTCACGAACTATCTGTTCAATGTGATCAGGTAATAAATAATATATAATTAGACATTTTTCCTAATTTTTCATGTATCTATTAAATGCTTTATCTGATATAATGTATATAAATAAATTATATAAAGTACCAAAACAAATAATTGAATGAAAACAAAAGTATCATGCGATAACGATCTAATTCATTGAAATATTTCTCTCATGTTTCCACATCATTTGCAGGTTGACTTTCCATTACTAATAGATGCTTTAGATAGATTTACGCGTAAAACACCAATTGATTTATTATATGTTAATAATTCTACGATAGATAAATTAACAAATCATATATTTATAAATTTGCGTTTGCATAATCTTCAATTGAGTAGTTGTAAAATACGTGAAATTGATGATAATACATTTGATGGACAAGAATTGGTACTGAAAAACTTAAATTTACAAGACAATCATCTGGATGTTGTACCGGTGAATGCAATCAAAATATTACAAATATTAAATCTATTAGATTTATCAAAAAATCATATAAAACAAATAAATGATAATACATTTTTTAATTTAAAAAAATTAACAACATTAAAATTAAGTGATAATAATGTGGCATTATCGACAGGTGCATTTCGTGGTATTGAATTAAGTTTAAAAAATTTAAATTTAAAGGGTACCCGGCAAAAAAGGATACCAGAATGCATACGCGGATTAAAAAAATTGGCATTTTTAGATTTATCACAAAATGCTATACAAGAACTTCCGGGAATTGGCGGTATCCGTACATTTGAAGGTTTAGACTCATTAACCGCATTGAATTTAGAACGTAATTTAATACAAACATTAGGGGAAACCGCATTTGCCGGTGTACGTAAAACATTAAGTTCATTAAGTTTATTAAATAATTTATTAGCGGAATTTCCTGTCGGTGCTATACATTCATTGAAAGAATTACGTGTACTTGATATTGGTTTTAATTTATTAACTGTTTTACCAGAAACATCATTTCGTGGTAATCCAAGTGTAACACTATTAGCACTGGATGGCAATCCATTACCAACTGTACCTGAAAACGCAATGGCACACTTAAATCGTACCCTACGTGGTCTTTCGCTGGGCGGTCGATTTTTACATTGCGATTGTAAATTAAAATGGGTTGCCGAATGGATACGAAACGGAGATTTACAGGTGACATCACGTGAACGCAATCCACAATTTTGCGGTTCACCGACACGCTTTCATGATCGTGGTTTTTATTCAATACAACCAGAAGAATTAACATGCCCTGAATCGAATATTGATTTACATGGTCCTATTGGTGTTATAGAATCACTTGTACCACCACAATCGCATATTGTTACACCAAAAACAGATGATATAATTCCAACTTCATCACCTTCAGCACCTTCATCAATACTGGAACAATTTAGTGCAACAAAATTAATAACGCAACCGTCTCCATCACCAACTACTACTACTACTACTACTACTACTGCCAACACTACAATAAAATTATCCTCAATTTTACCAAATATAACTTTTCAACCGACGTCAACCGATTTACCATCATCATCATCATCCACATACCATTCATCCTTATTACCACAATCAACAACGGATATAGAAATACAATCAACAATTAAACCCTCAATTAAAACTTCATCAACATGGAAGCAGCAACATTCAACACAGCAACCACATTCACAATCAAATTCACCACCATTGAAACAGCGTCCACCACTTGTACTTGGATTCCCTGCTGGTCGTGGTTCAACGCTACATGCAGATGATACAAATGAAGTGAATGTGAAAAATGCATTTCGTCAAGATAATTCGGTTATTATACAATGGGATTCCGATACGGTAAATATTTTGGGTTTCCGTGTTGTCTACCGTTTATTTGCTGATAAAAGTTTTAAACAAGGACCACCGTTAGAGGCAAGCGAACGTGAATTTAAAATAAAGAACGTACCCGCACAAGAATGTCTTGTTGTTTGTGTCATATCATTAGAAGAAATTAATGTAACACCAGAAACTGTACCGTATTCACAATGTCGTGAGGTACGTACAAATGCATCAACACATTCGAATTTGGATAAAATTACAATAGCTGCAAGTGCCGCTGTTTGTGGTACAATTATTGTTGCTGTTATTGTATTCATTGCGGCATGTCGTAGAAGATCAAAAAAAATACAATCTTTACATTCGTCTCATAAAAATCCATTACCAATTGCCCGTCTTCCTGTTAATTGTTGTGTACCAACCGGCAGTCCCGGACCATTGGGTTCAATTGCAACACTATCAGCATTTAATCATCATAAGGTAAATTTTCTATAATATCTATACGTCAATCTGTATTCCATCTAATTAGTAATTTATAATTACGTAAAATTAAATTATAATTATGCAATTAAATTATTAATTTACTTGCATTACTTAATTGAATATAACCGCGCATGTAAATTATGTTTTGAACAAATACAATTATTTGCAAATGTTTGCGATTATAGAATAATAGTATAATATAAAAATACCATATATGATCATTTGTGAAAAAAATTAAATACCATATTCTTGTAGGATTGGGATCAAGTTTCGGCATATAGTGGACGATCAATACCAAGACCACGAAATTATTCAATCGATAATTCAAATATTGCAGATGACTTACGAAGTCATATCTCTCATTTTTCTGCAGTTGGCGGTGGCGTAGGTGGCAATAGCGGTATGGGAGCTAACGGTAGTAATGGTGCCCCTGCTAATGAAAAAAGTGGTAATGCTAGGTAAGGTATTTTTCTATGCATTAATCATTACAATAATATATTAAATTGTGAATATCTTTATATATATAGATCAATTGCTGACGGCCAATCACAACATAGTTTTTCAAATCATTCACATCGTGGTTATTTAGGCTCAGCATTTCCAACAAATTTAGTTAACTCAAGACCAGGTAAATAATTATTACAACAAGAATTTAACTTAAAAATAACGTTTGGGGTTTAATACAGAATTACGACAATCAAGACAATCGTTAGCTGCTGCATCCGACCGTATGTCACGTGCATCATATGCAGCTTCTGTTCCACATGCACCATCAACACAAAGCATAACGTCAAATTCAAGACGAACACGACCACGTTCACGTTCACGTGAACAATTAAATGGTACACATGTATATTCACATCGTCCCGGTAGTAGGTAAATTTTTATCGATCTATCTCACAAATAATTAGATGTATATAGCATTTTAATTTCAATATTATTTAATTTGAAGATATTCGACAACAGGATCACAACATACGTTAAACAATTATTGTGATACCTCTGATAATTGGACGGATCATGATATGGATATTTATATAGCACGTAATGCAACCACACGTAATGGATTAGTACCATTATGAGCTCAACTTATATTATCGTAACATTTTGATGTCATACAAAATATTGATGAAATTTTCTAACGCTCAAATATCTATGGATAAGGCCGGTGATATACGTATGGTATACTTGGTCAGTGCGCCAACTGAATATTGAATAATTGCAGTAAGCTGATACACAACGTGTTCATTTGACCATTCGTCTATCAATACATTTACTATTTGTTTATACTTGTGTGTTCTTGCAAAGTATTTACCGGTCGATGATGTGAAAAGGCTAAGGATCAACATTTCTACAAGATTTGATGATATACGAACGAACGGTCAAGTGTAAATCATTGCCAAGTAAACCATTTGTCTATCACCGACCTAACTCGAGTAAAAACAAACAAAGTAAAACAAGTTGAATAATGAAATAGCAACGCACAGTTTAAATTTTTTAACAATAATCAATATTATGATGGATATTTGCGTCAATTCAATATTACTAGTTACGACATAAAAAGATCGAATTTGTTAACGAATTTGTAAAAAATAATTAAAGCGAATTATGCAATAGTATAGATAATAATGAACTTAAAATTAAAATATCAATAAACAACGAGTTAAACAATTGTGAAATTGTGTGTTATTTTTGATTTAGTATTATAAAATTTTTAAATTAATTAATTGTAAAAATATATGTATAATTTTAGTTAGTTATATATTTTATGTTATAACTTCCGGTTGCTAATGCTCATACAATGAAATAAATTATATGAACAATTATTGTTTTATTATATCAATTATATACATAAATACATATCAAGAACCAAGATCATTTTAAAATAAATAAGTAAGGATATTGCGGTGTTTAATGTGTGCTTGGAGGGTGCAAGGAAAAACAATAAAAAATAAATAAAAAAAATGTTTAATTATGATTTTTACTGCGTTGGGCTACTTTTTAAAATAATGATAATTTGAAATTTGAAAAGGGTCGAGACTCCCAAAAGATTATTTTATATAATTATTTTGAGACTCCCAAAAGACTTAACATATGAAATTATAGCGTACCCTAATATTCCTTATAATATATTTAGGTATGGTATAAATACATAAAGGGAAATACAATTTTCGGTTCCATAAACACAGGTGTATATTGTGTTTTATGTAAAATAATCTATATTAGTTATAATAACCGCATTGTTCAATACCAACTTAAATTCAATAAATAATATTCCATATACAAAAAATGGTACACTCACCCCGGTATTTGAATACAACGTTCAACACGAAAACGCATTTCCTGAGTAAATTCAGCCCATAATTGTGCAATAGCTCGAGCTCCACCACACGAATAATTACAATATGCTAACGTAACACTAAGTCGATGTAGAAGCGAATCTTTAGGCGCGGTTTTCGCTGGCATAAAGTCTATGTTAGCGATAAGGTCCCTCTAGATAATAATAAGGACAAACAAAATAAGGATTTTTCATTGATTAAAAAACGTAATTTAAAACTTACGCTTATTGAATAATTGTAATAAACATTCATTGAATTCGACTGTGCATCAGGAAATAAATAATAAAGAATTTCTTTTAATTGATAATCCATTAGTGGTCCACATAATTTTTCCTTATCCTTAGACTTTGAAGTAATACTGGACAATTTACGCGCCGTAGATGCAGAAAATACAGATGCAAATGATGTTGAAATTTTTGATTCGGTTAGTAAATCTAATGGATTTTCATCTGAAGTATTTGTTAAATTTCCTAAATAACCATAGTGGTCACCAACAATATCGGTTAACATTTTTTGTGAATCATACAATTGTAAATATTCACCAATACATTCGGATGTCAAACATATTAGATTCATTTCAAAATGACTACGTATTGACCATATGGGTGCTTTTAATGGATCAAAATCCGTATATGTTTCTGAATCAACAACAATATTTTCAGCCACTTGTGGCCATGTAAAATACATTAAAATTTCATTAACTGGATCCGTTGCAATACCAAATGGTAATATATCTGTTACAGATAATTTTTTAGCAATATTTTGCGATGTATCAGAATTTTCAAATGGATATTTGCGCACTGCGTTATATATACCACTATTAAAAGCATTCACTTTATAAGTTAAGCGAACCGAAACCATTACTGGATCCACATAACGGATGCCAATTTTTTCCTTGAATAAGTCTAATATACCCGATAGATATTTGCATGGGGCTGGTGTGGAATATAAATTAACTATGTCAAAAGTTAATCGTGTGGTTTGTGTTTCACATACACCTGAAAATTAACATTATTTTAAATCTATGAAATAGGAAATGTGGAAGTAAGATTACGTTAAAAGTAAAAATATGAAATAAAAATTACCCGAAAATACGTTTTGTTTTTTATCCAACATTTGCACAAATATTGGTACATTGCAATTACATTCAGCAATTGCGATATGTATAGAGCTTAATAGAATACGGATTTTACTTTCATTTGTTAGGGTATGATTAATAGCACCAATTACAACAAAATCGCGTAAACCGTACCAACGCACCAAAGGATGCACACCTTTATGAGTTAATTTTTCATCTAATATACAATAATCATTTTCAATGGCTAATAAATCATCAAAAGCTTGGCAATGCTCAATATTCAATGATGATTGTGACTGATCTACGCTGGGGCTGCTGCTTTCGCTTCGCTTGATCTTATTTAGGTGATCCATTTCACGAGTAGCTAAAGGTATATTCTCGTTCACAAATAATGGATTTGAATACGTATCATCTGGTAACTTAGCGGTGTATCTCGTAAGTAACAGTTCAACATCCGCAAATAAAATGTTTTCATTTTTAATTTCCCATTCACATTTAGATAATTCATTTTTATTTAAACGACGTTTAATTGTATGAAAAGACAATTTCCATTCATGGAATATTTCTTCAAGACGAGCATTAAATAATTCCCATTCAGATGCTGTTGTAAAATCTTGATGAAAAAGATCACCATCAATTTCATCATTTATCATTTTATTGATTGTTTTTTTTGTATATCGTATGTGTGATTATGGCCCGTTCTTTAATAATATATAAGTTCTTTAATAATATTATTATTATTTATTTATGTTTAGTAAAATCCTAATAATTTTTTCGTTTTTTAATGTAGTTCACTAAAACAAAAACACAGTTTATAAGTTTAATGTTTATAGTTTAATGAGTTTAATTAACATGTTGATTTGTTGAACTGAAATCTGACAGTCCAAATCAAAATAAATGGAGTCCAGTAAAATAATAATAGATATAGATATAAGATAGAGAGGATGCTTGTTTCAATAAAATTAAGAATCAACATCATTTTCTAGAGATCTCTCACTTGATTTATGTGTAATTTTTGATATTTTACATGGAATTATAATAATAAAATCGTAACGCCACACATCAAATTTTAAAAATGAGAAAAGATTCGCAATTATCCATTCCATTCCATTGAGAACTGTTGATCTTTCTGTCTTATATCTATTATTCGTATATCCTATCCTACCTATTCCTATCCTCTTAACTCTTATGTCAATGGAGATGACGGCGTACTCTTCAAATAATGGTTCATCAATTCCGCCATATTAAAATAAAAAAATAAAAAATAATTATAGAAAGCAATGCAAAGAAAAAATCGACACGCGAAGAAATAATAGACGAAAAGTGTTATTTTTTGGTGTAAATTTAATTTGTTTAATTAATCAATGTTCAATATTCAATATATAATTTCCAAAATATCGTAAAATTTAATAGGTAACGTAATTTTCTATTTAATTATCAATAAATCAATGAACAATAGGTATTCCACATCATTTGACCTTTTGTTATAAAATTGAACAAAGTTAAGTTCTGAATTTATTTTTATTTTGACGTCAAGGTAAAAATATATATGCTACTGAGTATCTTTGTTTTATATTTTCAATTGACGCCACATATTGCCATTAAATTACTTAAATGAAAACACAGTCACAGAAGAATTTTCGTTTTATAACTTTAAGAACCAATTTGTGTACATTTTCTACAAATTTATGAAATTAATTTTTAACCTATTTAATTCTTAACACATTATTTAATTGATTGTGCTTTTTCCCTGTTTTTTTTTTTTTTAGAGAAATCAATATAAGTGTATGGATATTTAAAGAAAAGGTAAGTGGATACAATTTTTTTAATTAATAAGTTCTGAAAGAATGGAAGATAATACCAGTACAGCGATATCCAAAAATAATACAAACAACATGAACGCATCGATAAAACCATTGACACAACCACAAACATGGGCGTTCAATAATTATGGTAATCAAAATGGGATGTTTAATAATAATAATAATAATAATAATAATAATGCGGGATCCTTTGCAAATAATAATTTCAATCAATGTTATAATGCGTACTATAATCATATGAATCAGTATATGAGTATGCAACAACAAAACAATAGCTCCTCAAACATTTTACCAAACTATGGTGGAAACTCAAATAATAAGAATAAACAAACAAATAATGTGAGCCAGGGAATCAATATTGACACAAATAATGATATACTGCCGCCATTGCCACCGGGTCCACCGCCACCGTTACCCGTACCGCCTCCGCCATTACCTTTATCAGCGGCACCATCGCCAAGTAATTCAACATCATTTTCATCGCCAGCGTCTTTAATATCACATCCACAATTTTATAACCATAATAACAGTCAGACAAATGCACTTGGCAATAACAGTAAAAATCAATTTGGTGGTATACGTTTTAACTTAAATCTTCAAAACAAACGTATACAAGCTTCTAATCCATTGTTACATCAATCATCTTCACCCTCGAATGCTCAACAACAACAACAACAACTAGCCCAAGAACAACAACAACAACCGCAGTCGCCGCTACAGCCGCAACAAACACAGCAGCAGCACAATTTACTTCAAAATATAAATAATAACAATTTTACAGGAAAAAAGAAACGAAAACGAAATCGGAATAAAAATAATCAAAATTTAAATAATAATAACAACAATAGCTTTTTGGACATGAGTATCCCTCCACCGATTTTAGGAACATCATTAACTCCGGATTTAACAAAACCACCACCTCCTATACCATCTCTTATTTTTTTTTCACAATCTCACAACCAAGTATTGCCAGAAACCGTACAATCTTCACCTACAAAAGCGGAAACAATACCATTGTCATCGCCATCGTCATCATCGTCAATGGTGTCAACATTGCCATTGCTGCCATCAACAACAATGCCAACAAATAAAAAACCAAACCCATTTAATAACCCTACAGATTCATGGCCTGATAGCCTTAACAATTATGTATCTAGATGTTATGCAAAATGTAAAACCGATTTTGATAAAGATCAAATAGATATTTGCCTAAAAGGACGTATAACGGCAGCTGCAAATCGTGGTGAATTATGGACAAAAGATTGGGATAATGAACCAATTCCCAGTGTACATAGTGAACGAAAATTATTAGTTCCAAAACCACCGGTTGTTGGTTTATTATCCCAATTTCAAATAAACCCCATTTCGTCAGAACAAAATAATCCACATCAACTGATGCAATTTCATCAACAGAAGAAAGGTATTTCACAAAGTTTAGGTGCCCGTTTAGGTAATCGTAGTATTGCAACAACAACAACAACAACAATAACAACAACACCATCTACCAATAGTCAACGACAATCTGATGATAGTTCAAGTTCTAGGTCACGGTCACCGCCAACATCATTAAGTCGTGGTAGCGGTGGTGGTAACAATCGTAAACGTTATAGTAGCTCTAGAAGCAGATCAATATCACCGAAACGTAAAAATAGACGATCATCATCAACAAGTAGTGAAGATAGTAACTTGAGAGCACATAAATTAAAAATTGCAGAGCGCCTTGGAATAAATAATGGGACAAATAATACAAATAATAAAAAGAAAAATAAGCGAAAAAATCGTAAGGTACCGCCATTTTACGCCGAACATTCGACAATTGGTGGTGAAGTAGAAGGTGATACAGAACGATTAAAACAACGTGCGGCACGTTTTAATAATAATAATAGTACAAACAATATGAGCGCAACCAATAATAATGCTGCATCAAAAAAAAAGGATCCCCACAATAATAACTCTAATGGAAAAAAGAAAAAAATTTCGTTACCAACACCGAATCGGTTATTTATCGATGATTGTTCTGAAAATAATTTTGATTTAACTGATTTTCATATAATTGGAAAATGTAGGGATATAGAAAAATCATTTTTAAGATTAACAAAAGCACCGGCTCCATCCGAAGTGCGATCCGTTGATGTACTGCAAATTTCGTTAAAAAATGTTAAATTAAAATGGTTGGAGAAACAAGACTATTTTTATGTTTGTGATCAATTAAAATCGATTCGACAAGATTTAACGGTAAATATACATTTTTATTATTTAATAATTAACAAAAAAAAAAAAAAATAACTCAATAATTATTACAATTCGTAAATTTCATCATTTCATATATGTATATTAATAATAATAAAGGTACAAGGAATAAGAAATGAATTCACAGTTCAGGTATATGAAACACATGCTCGAATAGCAATTGAAAAATGTGATCATGAAGAATTTAATCAATGTCAAACACAATTAAAAATGTTATATGCAGATGTTGGCGGTAAAAATCAATTGGAATTTACTGCATATAGAATTTTATATTATATCTTTACAAAAAATACATTAGGTAAAAACCAACACACATTTTTTCTTACAATTAATTATATATAGGCTTTCATTCTCTAAAATATTTACCGTTGTTTAGATTTAATTACGATATTAAAAACAATTGATACAAATGATCGTGAAAATCCAACGATTGCTCATGTATTACAAATACGTTCAGCATGGGCATCGGGTAATTATTGTAAATTTTTTATGTTATATAAAACGGCACCATTGATGGCGGGTCATTTACTCGATTGGTTTATTGATAGGGAACGAAGATTTGCATTAAAAACAATCATCAAAGCGTATGTATACATTTTTTTTTTGTTAAATCATTATATATATTTTTGATATAAAATATCACCCCTTTAATATCTAAAAGTGTGATGGATGAGGCCATCATCCCATGTAAGATGACTTAGGTTAATTTATTATATAATATGTTTTATATAAATATGTTAAAGTTTCAACGCCCTTTTTCCATTTATATTCGATGATTATGATCGACGTTAATTTTCAAACCAATTTTTATTAAAAAAAAAACACTATCACTCAAGAGAATATATAAAATATATGATTTTATTATTCACACTTCGTTTTAATTCATTTTAAGTGTATAATTTTCCGACTATGTATTATGTTAATTCTGTCGTCATCCACCATCTTAAACATAATTTTAACTAAGAATGTAAATCTCGAATTTATATAATTGGTTTTCTTATTTTTTTTTTCTTCTTCTTATCCTTAATTAGTTTAATATTTTTTAATGCATTCAGATTTATTTTCAGAGGACAAAAAACAAGTTAATGAATTAAAAAAAAAAAAAAGAATTGCGTTTTTTTTTTTCTGTAAAATGATTTAATTGATTGATGTATTTAATGATATTTTTTTTTTTTAAATTGATTTCATATTACAAGCAATTTCATTTTTTTTTTTTAATTCATAATCTGTTTTAACAAAATAACAAAAAAAAAAAACACAAAAACTATTTAAAAATTTATTTAGTTATCGTCCAAATTATCCTGTGGATTTACTTACAAAAATATTGGCATTTGAAACACCTAGAAAATGCGAAGAATGGATGGCACCATTTAATATAACATATAGTACAACAAATATTATTGATTCAAATAAGTGTATTGATTGTAAAAATAGTGTTTTGGCATTAGGCAATTTTTAAAAAAAAATAGTTCTATACCGCATATGTATTTATATAATATATTATATGTATATTTCATATGCATCAATGTATCTATTTTATATTTTGTATATATGATAATATGATTAAGTAATATAAATATGGACACGATTTTAAGCTAAAAACAAAAATGAACTAAAGTTTTGGTAAAATTGCGTTAAATGAAATGTAACATAAAAAAATAAAAAAAATTCAAACGTTCAAACGTTTAGCATAAAAATGTTGATGTGATAATTTACTCATCAGTTAAAAGGACACAAATATTTTAGGAATTTTGCTGAAACTACTACTAATACTAATAATACAATGTGATTAAAGCAAAAAAAACTTAATTTTAAATTATAAGATATATTTATTTTCCCTTTTATTAATTTTATTCTAAAATCGTGGATCGTGGATTTGCGGTGCAACAGATTTTAAATGCATGTTTATGACGAGTAATTAGTGCAAAATAGAATCAATAGAATGCTGTTAAAAAAAATAGATTTATATTTTGCGTATAAAATATAGCACTTATAATAGGAAAATATATATGATAGATCGAAAACAAACTAATACCAACTTACAATATTCAAATATTGTTACGCTAATTATTCAGGAGATGAGATGATAATTAAAATTAAGAATAATATTACAAATTTAGATTAATTTTTCATATGATATACACAAATGATATGATATACACACAATTGTAGATTTGATGGCAATGCTTCTTTTAACATAATCACACATGAATGTACCTGGTTGGTATGCGACGAGACTAACACGGAAAACTTGTATTTCAATTTTATTTATAACAATAAAGTTACATTCATAAGAATATTAGCAATTGATATTATATTGAAACACAAAACAACAAATATTTCAACCATCACAACAACAAATTTATTATGCGATTTTATACTTAAATGTTCGATAGCAGTCAATCATCGTGTAAAGGGAAAATAAATATATCATAAAAGAATTATTACTAAAATTTAATTAAAAAGTGTTTAAATATAATCGTGTATTACAAAACAAAACAAAAAAAAAATGAGAGTGTAAAAAACATAATCTACCAATTTCTATATATGGATAATATATAATAAGTGTGTATCATTTAAATATTTATTCATTATAGTTATATATATATATATATATATGTTATATATAAGAAAAATGGATAAACTTAATTAATACATAAGTTTTGAACTTAGCAAAACAAAACCAAATACTTCGCTTTCACAGGTACCCTTATATGTATAGTTGTGTGATTCAGAATCATTCACGCTGAACCTATGGAATGTATGGAATGAAATTCGATGGAGTTCATCAAAACTAGTAAAAATTAAACTCATGGTATTTACATTACCATTCACGTACATCTATGAATTTTGATTTCGGCAAGGTCCTATCGAATTTGTAAATACATATTCAAGAAAAAGCGTCATCATATATCACAAAATCATTTGCAAGAATTGCCGATTTATTACCTGATACACACAATTACAACTAATATAATTAAAATAAAAAAAAAAAAAAAACAACCACAAAAGGAATTATATTAAATTAAATTAAATCAATTATAAATTATAAATATTATATTTCCTGAAAGTCATCAAAGAGTCATTCAAATACACATGAAATCAAAAGAATGAATTGAATTATGTATATTTTGTTTATGTGTGTTATATATTTTCCTATATATAGTCCCAGTCTCCAATTGTACATTTTCCTTTTAAAAAATTTCCTGAATGTGAATTATTCGAAATTGTTTAATTTTTAGTTTATAATTAAGCATTATAATAATAATAATTTATTTAATTACAAGTTTATCATTTTTTTTATTTTATTGTTTTGGTGTCATTAATAGTTATATAATTTCTCTTTTCATTTAATAATTTATTTTTAATTATATTGCATTAATATTATTATTATTATTATTTTTTTTTTTCATTTTGTATATAAAAGAAGAAAAACAGAAACATTTCGATATAATGAAAATTTATCAATAATACACATACACACGTACACCCACCAAACACAATTTTTTAAATAATATTTTTTTTTTTGTTTACTGAAATTTTTGACACGTTTATTTATTATGCAACGATATATTCAATTCAATCAATAAAATTTAATTGATAGATTGAAATTCAAAGTGATATATAATATATAAAGGCACACATGAGATTTGGTTAAAAAAAAATCATATGTTTTAATATAGAAACATTCTATCAAGAGTATTATAGGGGGATGATAAATAAAATCAAATAGATTAAACGGAATGGAATGGCAAATGTAAGTAAATGTAAGTACGTTTAAGAAAATAAGAATATACCATAAAAATGATTATGTTAGTAGTTAGGTACACAATTTTTTAAACAAATTTTCCAGCTGGATCTGAGTTCGCAGGATAACACCGTGCTCGCTTCTCAGCTAGTTTCAAGCTCGACTTTTTGCGGTTGTTCAATTTCAATGATCCATTACAGTCTTGTTTTAACTTATGTTTGCGCGGTAACATAACTCAATTCAATTCGTTTAAGTCCAACAACGTCAAACAGTCGCCAAGATCCACTTATCCGTAAAACCATGACCAGTAGTTTCTTCTTCGAACATTCTTATTATAATGAACAATGTGTGGGTTCTGAATTAATCTTGTGTAATTCATGACGCGTATATATTTTTTTTTTGTTTTCAAAACTCCGTTGGACCAATGCGCACCGCATGATGTTGAACGATGAGTACAAACTGCTCGAACAAGGCGCTCTAATTGAAAGTTTCTACTCAATGTCTTTTAGAACAATATTTTTTAAATTTGTCTATTTGTTCCGCCTATTTCTAAATAATAAACCCGATAGTGGAAACCTTACTACTGCCGATGCCACACAATAACACTTTCAAATCCATTTTTGTCGTAACAAGTCGTTGAGTTAGGTTCTTCCATCGCTGGTTTTTCCACCAATTTATCCGGGTATCACCAATCTGCAAACTTAATTTTCAATGCAGTATATACAGAACAAGAAGTTTATTAAAATCTATTTTGGAATTTTGATTATAATTTTTGTTTTATATTTCTAATTTATTCATAGGTAATTATCATAAATTGTCAACGGAAATGTACAAAAAAAAAAGAAAACCAAAATTATAAATCAGGAATCTCAATATATCAACACAAGATTAATTATAAAGGACAACAACATTATCATGGTGGTATAGATATATGTTTTATACATTCTACTATATAACATTACGAATCATACGCACGTAATTTTGTCAAATGCATATAATATTTTATAGAATTAATAAAATTTCAATACCAATAATCAAAACAAATGGACTTTTA
The DNA here is from genome assembly GCA_958336335.1 of Dilophus febrilis. Lineage (NCBI taxonomy): Eukaryota > Metazoa > Arthropoda > Insecta > Diptera > Bibionidae > Dilophus > Dilophus febrilis. The sequence goes on along the minus strand of OY284471.1, from coordinate 46,450,428 downwards.
AATTACATTATTCTTAATCAATATTTAATTGTGCCAAAAAAGGTCTATACACACAAACCATACACCGTGTTTGGTAATATACCGACTGGTATTTTTAACATCTGGACTGTATCCGTTTTTTGAGTAATTTAAAACTCATTTGGAAGCTTTGGAAATATGATATTGGGTGTGTTTTTTGGTTCAATTTCTTAAATTTTTACAGTTATGTATTTTCCAATGTAACAAACATATCAATGAATGCACATTAACCACCAACAAATGTTCTTTGATATATAGATAAATTATATTAGTCTTACAAAATACATGATTTTTTTTTTTTTTTTTACAATTTTCTTTTACTTAACATAAATAAAAAAATTATAAAACATATAATTAGCAATTCAAAAAAAACAAAAAAATACAGAATAATTTCAAATTGAATACATTCGTACAAAAGTTTTTTATTTCTATTTAACGCACACATGAATTTAATATTAAAAAAAATAAATAAAGATATATATTATATAATTCGAATAAATTGTATGATAGTAATTAATAATAAACATTTAAAAAAAAAAATTTAAGTTAAAACATTTTGCTTAATATAAGTTTGTGGAGATTTATGATAATTGTGTGTCGTTTTTATTTTCATATTTAAAAACAAAAACAAAAAAAATATTTTAAATGATATCCCTGATATGAAAGTGTATAGTTCTATGCAGCATCTATATATACCTATTCTAAAGAGAATTATAATTCATCTTAGTTCTCGCAATGGCATGTGATAAGAAATATAAATTATTTAATATCATCATTAATAACCACTCATATTTATAAAAAAAAAAAAAATCATGATATTTATAATGTTAAAGTGAATTTTAAAAATCACAAGGCATCAATTTGTATTTTGACTTATTTGACTAATTCTTTTTGTTGGTGTATTCGCCCAAAATTGTTATCGGCTTCTGTTGCATCATCATCATCATCATTATCATTATCATTATCCTCTTCTTCATCACTAGATTGTTCTTCAATTGGCCGTGTCCACCTGATCATTGTCTCTGGTGATCTATATACAAATATTAATTTTGCAAATAAGTCTTCCTCCAAGTCAAATTCCATGGATTCTCGAACCTGTAGATGATAAAAAAAAAAAATTGATTTGGAAAAGTCAATTTTAGAGAGGGTTTTGTATTATTTTTTGTAGCATTCCCTATGTGTTTATATAAATTATATATACACACCAAATATATATCCAAACATAATTGTAAAATACGATCAACGTATGGCAATTCGGAATACATAATATCTTTACAGCCACCAGCGAATAGGCCACGGAAAAATCGAGACATTACAAATACAAATGTTGTATATAAACCAATTACTCTGGAAAAATATAAAAGTAAAAACATTTAAATTAAAAAAAAAAATCAAATATAAGGCAATTTGTTAAATGTCCAATGTTTTTTTTTTGTATACCCTCCAGCTGTTAGAAAACTTAACGTTGCCGGAAATAATTTATCACTAAATGTATATAGCACCAAATTATTTGAACAATCGGCAAACGATAAATTCGATAATATATTCATATAAAATGCATCACTACAATCTTCTAATACTGCCCACCAGGAATCAGTTGTAATATTGCCACGATTTAATGTATGCATTTGTAAAAATAAATTTCGGTAAACATTATCCGTTTCTTCTGGGAATAACTGAGGAATGCTCGTTAGATCTCCTTGATTGCTAACCTATAATGCGGGTTTCATCATCATAAAAAAAAAAATCATTTATAAATTAAAATTTTTAATGCATATTTATTGGGCAGCTGTGAAATTCATTAATATAGCTAAATAATAATAATAAAATTAAAATTAAAAATCCCCAAATAAAGTGTAAACTAACTATACATTATGAATTATAAAAAAAATATTATTAAAAATTGCGAGCATTTGTTTTGCCTTTGTATTTTGATTGTTTTTCTTGCGAATGCATTGTGGCAAAATTATTACTGTCGTTTACAAGTTCTTGTCTTGTCCATTGTATCATAGTGTCAGGCGAACGATATAAAAATAAAATTTTTGCAAATAGATCTTCTTCAAGCTGGAATTCCTTAAATTCACGTACCTTTTTTTTTATGGTGTTGGTACCGAAAACAAAAAAACAACAACCAAAATTATGGGACGCATTTATTGAATTTGATTGAATACGAAAACCACAATACAAAATTTATTAATTTAATTTATTAAAAAATTTATACCAAATAAATATCTTGACATAATTGTAAGACTCTGTCAACATTTGGGATTTCGGTTAAAATGATAAATGCATAAGAACCGGATAATATGCGGCGAAATACAGTTGATGCCAAAAATACAAATGTTGAATATATTCCAATTATACTATATATATATACATATAACATATTAAAAATTTCTTTTAACATTATTATTATTATTCAAATTTAAACTATATATATATATATATATATATACGGGTATAGATTATATATTTGCAAATCTATAAAATACACGATGAAGAACAACATTAGAAAAAAAAACATAGTGTACTAACCCACCGGCCGTCAACCAATTCCATGTCGATGGAAAACTTTTTTGAAAAAATATATAAAATACTACGTTTTCATAACAATTTTCATAGGGTAACAATAATAATAGTTGAATATTCGCAATGAACTTTTTGCAATTTTCTTCTAAAATTTCCCACCACCGAATTTCTTCATTTACCACATCCGAATGCAATTTTATTAATAGACTATCGGGAACTTTTCCCGATTGATTTCTATTTAATTCAGATACTATTAAAATTTCATTTGTATAAGAAATCTATATAAAATATATGGGTGTATATTAAAATATATGGTGTATATTCAAATTAAATGAATTTCTATGAGGTAAATTAATATACATACAATAATGTATATTAAATTATATACTGTTAAATTATAATACAAATGATGATGAGTATTTATAATTACCTTTAAAAATTTTGGAAATAGATGAGGTAATACAATATGATCTATATTTTTACCATCTAGCATATCAATTAAGGCCATCCTAGATGGATCACTTTCATCCAAATCAAATGATTGATCACCAAAAATTGTCGGTGCCATTTTTTCATTATACGAAATACGTGATGCTGAATATTTATAACGGAATTTCAATGTAACATCTAAATAATAATAATGAATAATTTTTTTTTAATTCTAATTAACTATGTTCAATTTTTTCACACAATGTATAGTATGTGTGTGATAAATATTATATATATATATATTAGGTTACTATTTTTCAAGTCATCCTTTAATCGATCTAAATCCGGTGGTGTTATCATCCATAATGACGTAGAATTTGGCCCTAATACAACAGCAGCAATATCATTATATTCATAACTGGATAAAAATGTTAAGGCAACACGATTTTTGGAATAAATTCTTTGCATTGTCGCCCAATTTTCTTCACGAAATCTTTTGAATGTTAATGACAAATGTTATTTATATTCCTATATCACAATAGATTGTTTTTTTTTTGTTTTTTTTTGCACACTATAGTTATACTTACTGATGAATTTGACTAGATTGAGCACCCATTATATATAATGGTTCATATGATCCAATTTTTAACGAAACTTTTACTTCATATGGTACATTTGGTTCACCAACTGTATTTCCAAGTGCAAATAATGCTAATGGTCCCCATACAAATGCAATTATGGCAAATAAGAATGCACCACCCATAATATATTTGATAAAAGATCCTTTGGCTTGTCCTCTAGGAGCCGGAAATTTTTTTTCCATTTGACGTGAACACTGAATTGAATGACCAATGATCAAAATCAATTCATAAATGTATATAACTATATATAAAAAAAAAGTACCTTTAATTCATAAATATTTGCAAATATATCTTCCATTTTCAACCATTCAAATAATGGCATAGATGAATCTGTCCATATCCAATCCATTAATGCACGCAATTCAAATAAAAATGGTGTCGCCATATATCTATATAATAATAATTATCGATAATAAAAACGACGTATTCATAAGTTATACAATCATGGCTGGGTTAAAACCAAATCAACAATAGATTATTAAAAAAAAAAAAAACAAAACCAAAACCAAAACTTACACTTTAAATGCACCAAGATTCACAATTGAAAATCCTTTTGTAAGACAATTACCTAAAATACGTCTTGGATAACCACATCGAATTTGATACGCCGAAAATAGAAAATAAAAACATTTTACGATGTAATAAATAACGGGTGGTGATTTTGCATTAAAACTTCTGCAATTATGTATAATATAAAAGTTAAAATATAATAATAATAATAATAAAGTAATAATTTATTTAATAAAATCCAATACGAACCGTTCACTAAACACTGGCACCAAAAAAAATAACCATATATGCATTCCAATAACTGATATAAATTGAAACATTATTTTACCAGCTAAATTTTTACGTAAATATAGGGCACGATCAACAATAATAAATACAAATTGTAATAATAGCATAAATAGGAATGCTAATGGTATTTTATTTTCTGTTAAATATGAGGCAACACCGCCATCACCTTGTGTCGACTGATCAAATATAAAAAAAAAAGCAAACAAATCGGAATAACAATTTATTTTTAATCATCAGATTAAGAATTGGTGCTAATTTGGTTGTTTTTTAAAAATATACTCACACCAAATGCGGTAAAACCAAATAATAAAACGAAAAAATTTATAAAATCACATAAGAATATATAAACATAAACATCTGCCGTAACTCGATTGGCTTGTTTTAATAATTTTTTGAAAAATATTGTGAATGATGAAAAATATTTTTTAGTCCTATATTTAAGTCACGTAAAAAAAATAGAGTATCTTTTTTTAATATCATAAAATTTTTGTATTTTTCGCGCAGAGTATGTATACACTTACGATAAAGCTGCAACCTTTGGAAAATAATTAGATTGGGATTCATTGACATTTGATACTTGTACAATTGCGCCACCATTTCCAGTCCGATCATCTACCGGTGCTTGTTCATCATTAAATTCAGTTTTTCTTAATGATAATCTTAGGTCTCCTTGTTTTACCATTTTTGTCGGTTCTTTACTGTTAAATGTAAAATCGTATATGAAAAGTCAATGGAATATGAGATTACATTTCGGTTCTTAATTCTTAACAACTATATTTATATATTGAAATATTAAAGCGCGGGGATTATTTTTGTTGTAAGGAAAAAATATCTTAAAATTATTGGATTATATGCTATGGTAAAGTTTCAAGTGTTTTGGTCCTTTAAATACTTACATAATATCTTTACCGTTTGGTACCACACGAGCGGTATAGGTACCTTCAAGTTCATTATCATCCGAAGTACCCGTACGCCAAATGCCCATTTGTTTTTGAACGAATCTATGATTTATATAATATTTACATTATAATGAGTAATTATTTCCCAAGATGTTTTTTTTTTTTGTACTGCTATTTGATTATTTATAATTTTACCTATGAAAGAATACAACAAGCAATAACGCTAAATCGTAATCAGCGTAATTGGATTTTTTTTCTACACCGATGATACGCGATGGTGCTAACGGTTGATTGGGCGTTAACTGTACATCATTCCACCATAGTATACCAAATTGACAAAATGATTTTAATAATACAACAATTTGTGTATAGGCAATAATTGTCACCCAAAATGTTTTCGATGGTCTGGGTACCGATAATGTACCCCATAAAAATACCATAATCGGTATTGGTAGTGCCAATAGACTGGCCGATGCCACCTGCAAAATTATTTAAAATTAATTAATTAATTTTTACTTTCTCTCCTCTTATATATACATTTCGTATATATATATATATATATATATATTATTATAATTATTATTATTACCATATGAATAAATACGAATAAATAACATATTAAATCTGTATTCGATATCATTGCAAACCAAATTGATGTAAATAATTCTGTTACAACTGAGTGCTCCTGTGAATAGAAGTCATCGTCATCGGCTTCGGATAAATCTTTTTGACTACCAAAAAAAAAATAAATAAATAAAAATATTGTTATATGTTAAATGGGTGCATATAATCAATTGCAAATTTATGGAGTATAATATGTATAATAAATATATACTATTGATATAAGCGAGGAAAGTCAAATATCCAAACATCTGTAATAACATTTGGTATTTGGTATAAGAGTATTAATTATAATACATTTAGGTATACAACGATCATGAATAGAAAACATTTTTCATTTACAATTAATAAATATTATACTGTTTTAAAAGTATAGTGTGCAATATATTTTATAGTTATTATGGTTATATGGTTATAGTTTTAAGAACTGGATCAGATCTGGAATAAATTGGATTATTATATATATATATATAGATCAAATTAATAAAATATTTAACTCTAAATAAAAAAATATAACACACAACTTACATTTAAAAACAATATAAGCATATTATAAATTATATATATATATATCAATTAAATAATTAATTTTATTATCTATATATATAGTAAAAAATATCTTCTTTATTTTTTTTGTCTTTCAATTGCATTGAAACCGAAAGATAATATTGTGATAAATTCACAAATTCTTTTCAAATTGCATACTAAAAAATTATAAAAAAAAATAAATACAATTTACCATAAGTATATGTATATAAATGCTAAATAACTTTAACATTATATATAGTGAAGAATGTCAGATTAACGAAAATTTTAATTCATAATAATACAGTGCCAAAAGCATATAAGCATAATCCAAGCATTTTTCAAGACAATTTAAAAAACAAAAAACCAACACACAACGCGATCATATATCAAAATATATCTCAAATACTCCGTGTAATTTGATTTTTTTTTAATCATTACCGATTTATTACATAGGTAATACACACACTTTAATTTATACATATCATTTTAATATAAGTATTAATTAATATACAATAATATACTCAATATTATTGTACACAATTAAAAAATATATAATATATGTATACGAATCACACGTTCATTCTAATCCACTGACTTGCATCCATATATATATATATATTAAATATATATATATTTCTATGTATACTATTAACAAAATATACCTGCTGTCTACAGAAACATCACTTTTTTGCAAAGAATCATCCAATCCACGTTCCATTGATGGCGCCAAGATTCTTATCTCTGGCACCAAGCTTGTTCTGCGCCTATTTTATATATGCATAAAAGCTTACTATCAAAATTCTATATATGTATATTAAATACTTAATTATAAATTAACAATAAATATGTTAACTTGTTTAAACTTCATTATATACTACTCTAACCACCACTATAATATCGGACATCTGCTATTTTATGCTCGTATGCTCGACTTTGAGATGCCGCGAAAGGACTTTAAACAATAATTTTTTAATCCTTCTAATTTTATTTCATAAAATGATGGTTTTACTTAAATAATTGCGCAGACAGAAGTAAAAAATGTTTTAAATTCAATTAGTTATGGAATTTAATTCAAAATGATTCAATTTCACAAAAAAAAAACATTTGACCATTATAATATCGGACACTTATATTATACGCCACTAATCTCCCTTGTAACGCCTCCTTTTGGCCTTTATATATTCATAGAAATCGAGGCTTTAATAGGAACTAATAGGAATTAATGTTTATTTTCATATTTCACGATGGGTTTGAATAAAATTTTCCTTTATATTGAGATATTTCACATTTGAATATTGTATTTTAATATGCGTATATGTACGTACGCAAGCACATATTCAAGCAGCACGCATACAATAATATTGTAGATCATTCACAAGGAATGGCAAAAAAGGAGAGGGCCGCTGCTTAAAAACAAAATTTTTTTTTTTTTAATATATTAAATTTCAGTTATGTTAGTTTAGCTATTATACGGAACACATACCGGAATATATAAACATAAAACTACTAAAGATAATTGAAAGAAGATGAGAAGTAGAAGAAGATGATAAAAAAGCAACCCCACCACTACCATACCTTATTAAAATATTAAAATGTAAAACCAATTACCAATATTATAAGGCCGCGGTTAAATATAGAATAATGCTACTACTATAAAGCATATATATATATATAAACATTTTGTACAATAGTGAATTTATTATATCTTATTTGAAATTTCTAACAGTTTCTAGATATCGCTATTTCGATTTAAAATTATATTATAGTATATAGTATAGTCTATATATATATATGAATACGATAATAATTTGAATATTTACACTTACAGTTCATCATCATCTGGTTTCTGATCACGAGTTGAAAACATTGTAGGTCTCAATAGTTGTGCAATTGTTGTCCTAAAAAAAAAAACAAAAAAAAAATCAATTTTTTAGATTAAATTATTCTATTTTATTAACATACTTTAATATATAATGAAATAATAAAAAATTAAAGCCATTTTCATTGAAATTGAATATCTATACTTTTTTTTATTCACTATTTATATAAATATGTAGATAATATATATTTACCGTTTGTCTGCCTTTTTACCAATTGATTCCTCTTTTACAATTCTTATTCTTTTACCATCATCATCATAATCATCATCAGCAGCCTCACCGTCAGAGTATTCTTCATTAACTTCATTATTTCTTGTAGATGATTTTATATTTTGTGATGAGGAATCAACATTATTATTACTACCACTACTACTACTAGTACTACTATTATTATTATTATTATTAACAGCAAGAGACGCATCTCTATAATATTTTCGTTTTTAACAATATTATATATATTTTTAAAGCATAATTAAAAAATAAAAAAACAATTAAAACAGTTTAAATATTAATAACAAATAAAAAAAATAATTAAAACGTAATAAAAATTGACATTTACGTAAAGTTTTATGTCAATTTTAATAACTATAAAGTGAAACTTTGTCTATATGATGTTTGGTTCAGTTAGCGAAATGGGATCCCGATGCGGAATATTTAGGGAAATAGAAAGACTTCGACACCTACTGCGGTAATTAACCTCATCAATGTGTAGATCATTTTATCATTTTTAAATAACCTTTTTTGGTTGTTATAAAAAAGGAAAAAGGAGTTTTTTTTTTGAGTATATTTTAAGCATAAAAGCATATTTACACCACCGCATCAGAAAGAAAGAACGTGTATACAACATTAAAGAATAAAATCTAAAATGTTTTTGTTCAGATATTCAAAAGCATATTCCATTTGACTAAAACTATTAATATTTGGTCCTTCTCTTCTTACTAAGATACTTCTCTTACGTGATTCTTAGAAAAAAAAAACCACTTAAAGTCGTTATATAATAATGCCTCTCTGTATATTGTATATATATATACACTACAACTAAATAACGTGAATACATGAACTCTTTTAAATCTATATATACTACATACCCACGAGTTCTAATTGCAGATGGTAATGGGGTCCAAACATTACCGGTTCCAATACGATGCCCTTGTCCAAAATCTTTTTGTTCCTATAAAATAGAAAAAAAAAAACACACACACAACAATATGAAATTAATTTACTATATCTAGTGCTATACTATATATGTATATTGAAATGAATGCAATTATAAAAAAATTGCATATGATTAAATATGATTACCTTTAATTCTTTCTTTTCTTTTGATAGTACCCGTGTCACATATCGATAATTTCGAGATAGTTTATATAATTTTAATGTAATCGATACCAATACACCTGATAAGAATGCTCGAATAAATGCAAATCCAGAAACTATATAAAGATAAAAAAAAATTAAAAAACTCAATTAAAATTTCGTTTCTTATAGTCAGTCATGATTATGACACCATCCATTATTCTCTTAGACGTGCGGTTTTTGCATTCCTCCGGTGTTTCTATGTATTCCTCACTTAAATGATTTTTCCTTGGAATTCTTCACTCTTTCAATTGTAACTTTAATATCATGTTTTTACTTTGTTTTATTAATGCCCACAACGATTATATGGGACTGAATGCAAAAACTTAGTAAATACAACGTCTAAGAGAATGGATCCTATTATAAAGGCCAAAGGAGGTATTAAAAAGGAGATTAGTGGCGTATAATATATAAGTGTCCGATATTATAATGGTCAAATTTGTTTTTTTTTGTTAAATTGAATCATTTTGAATTAAATTCCATAACTAATTGAATTTAAAAGATTTTTTTACTTCTGTCTGCGCAATTATTTAACTAAAACCATCATTTTATGAAATAAAATTAGAAGGATTAAAAAATTATTGTTTAAAGTCCTTTTTTGGCATCTCAAAATCGAGCATCCGAATAAAATAGCAGGTGATCGATATTATAGTGGTTATAGAGTAGTATATATATATTACCATCATCGTCAGCCGTTGAACTTGTTGGATCAGATAAATCTTCCTTAATATCTTGTTTATAACCACTAGCAGTAGTAGCAGCAGCAGCAGCAGCAGAAGCAGCAGCAGCAGCACGACTTGTGCTTGGCTGTTGACCATCCGGTTGCGTGAATCCTTCATTGCAATATGTTTAATTGTTATTAGTTATGTTTTTATGTCCGGATTAATTTTAATATACATACTTTGATTTTTTTTTCTATAAAAAATAAAATATACTTACCATCTTGCTGATGTTCAATATCATCCTTTATTCGAAAAAAAAAATTTTATGAAAATAAATGAATTAGTATTTATTGTTTTTATGGTAAGCATTTTAATTATACAGTTATATTAAAATGTATATAGGTGCTATAGGGGATTTTATTTGTTTATATATTCAATAAATGTATATAATTGAAATGCGGATGCTGTGATAATAATTGCCATAAGCCATATATATGTATATAAAGCAAGATAAACAAATTATAAAGAATTTACATTCTTTTTTTTGTATTTTAGTTTCTTTTATCGGTCGCTTTTATATATATTTTATCTATATCTATTGATAATGTGTATTCTAAAGTAATATATATATATATATAGACATGCAGTTATTTGTAATATTAATGATTAATGTGCGGTTGTTATCTAATATTATCTAATTGAATAATTAAAATAATATACTTTTAAATATATATTATACTCTCAAATTTAAAAAAAAAACTATATACATAAAATAATACTGAATTTTTAATGATAAATATAATTGCATATATTTAATATATAAAATCCACCCAGAAAGACAGTAACAAATTAAAAAAAATTATTCCGTATGTTCATCGAAATGACACTAAACAAAAAAAAATTAATAAAAATGGTTTAAAAATTTATATTCTATCAACAATATACATATGAATTTACCGGGTTGATGATTTCATTCATACAATTATTTCCTTATAATAATAATTCTTTTAACATCTTTATTATGTTACCTGAACAGTAATTGGATATTAAACCATTTTTTGTTAGGCTATTATAGGATATAATATAGGATAATAACATATCGGTGCATTTCAAAATATATTAAAATTAATTAAAACAAATAAAATTACAAGTATACATACAATTAAAATATCACATAATATAATAAGTTTAAATTAAATTCAAACATCAAAGATACGGAATATATATAATAAGACACACATGACATATTACATATATATATATATATAAATTTACAAATATACATCTATTTATACATATATATTAACTAAATAAATATTATTATTATTATTATTTTCGTACAAAACTAAATTTTTTTTATTGTATATAGATTAATATATGTTAATAAAAAATTAAAGGGTTCACTCACAGAGCATTTCATTGATTTCATTTCACCACCACGACGTGTTATAGGTTCAGATACTGTTGATCTGGGATCAATGCCAGTAGTTAATTCATGCTCTTCGGGAAAGGATGAACGTCTTGCATTAATTTTACCATGTTCAATAACAATAGCGGAGGTATCAGAAGCTAATTTACGCCTCTGTTGTTTCATTTTTTGATCTAACACCTAAGTTTTTTTTTTTTTTTTTTAATTTAATTTGTTTATTTTTTTTCATTCAATAATTTGTTTTAAATCAATTTTTTTTGTTTAATTTCATCCATTTAAAAGTTAAATTCCAAAATAGCAATATTAAAAAAAAAAAAAAAAATAGATTAAGTGTTTTTGATATTTGATTTATGTTTTTTGCCAATTACAATTATTTTTCTATCGGTAATCCTCCTCAATAATATAATTATAATGGAACACACAAAACAAATACATTTATAATAGGCAATTACGACGACGACGACGACATTTATACAACAAAACGTCCTTTTTTTTCCATATATGCATAAGAATAATTTTAATATAAAAAAAACTTTCTTTTAAGTTATATGGTTAATGTATATATAATATATATATAGTTTAAAAATATGATGTGATTCGCATAATTGAAACTTATTTTTGATAATAATTTGTTGAATATATAGTAAGATTAAAGATTCCATAAAAAAGTTATATGAGATATATCAAAAAATAAAAAATAAAATATTTAATCAAAACATTCAATTATTTACCATTTTTTCATTAACCAAAAATTATTAGTAATTAAAATTTAAGAGATATATATATATACAGAATCTAATTTAATATATGATTATAGCGAAACTGTATCGTTGTTAGGGAGGCAACAGCATTTTTGATGAAAAACACTATATATACATATATGTTTTCTTGTAATATAACGATATGCGAAATCCAAAACTATATATATTATTACAAAAAAAAAACAACCAAAAAATTCGATCTAAATATTTTTAAATCTCTATAATTTAAAATCAAATATTAGTAATAAGTACCAAAAATAAACGTAATAATAAAATAAACTGAAACTATACCATAAGTTTAAAACCATTATATAAAATGAACAAAACTGTAAAAAAAAAATGTTTATTATATTTTAGCTCTTCAGCGCGCGCAAATGGGTTGTTTGAATTATATGTTTGATGGAATTATATGTTTATATAATCTGAGGGCAGTTTTTTGACTCAACCGAACCGAACTTTAACCATATAAATATTTCTATGGGTGTCCCAATATAGCTAGATCCTACCAAACCCATACCACATATAATACTAGGACTATTTCTAACAAAAATCGTATCGTATCGGGGTAGGGGTCACAATACTTTAGCTGCCAACCATAGTTACATTACAGGGAATTAATAATTTATCGTTCATTCAGAAAAGCATATATACCTTCAGTGAATAAGCGTATAACTTTAACATAAATTTAAACTATTGAACCTATCGCAGCATATTCAACAGGTCCTTAATTAATTAGTAGATAATTTAAAAATTTCTTTAATTTTATTTTAATAAAAACTTTTGCTATATCTGTTAAAAGTTATATGCTCAACTCAATCACTGATGCTTTGAACGTCAATTTTCAATTCAGTGTAACTCGGTATATAGGGCTTGAAGAAGTTAGAACTTCAACTCCCTCCATAACGATTTTTTGCTGGAAATAGTTCTACGCGATTATATGTGGTATGCGTTTGAGACCGGGACACCCTGAATGTGTAGTTATAGTTAAAGGAGCAAAGGTTTTTTTTGTTTTTGCCTACAAAAATTAATAAGCATATGGAATTACGAATATGGAAATATTTAATATATATAAAATTTTACAATTCTTGGATTTGCGAAAACAAACGACGACGCGAAAACAAGAAACGACTATTGCGGAATTTAAATGTATATATATAACTGTTATGCGTTTTCAAAGAGCCAAAATAAATATAATAATGTAAAACCAAAATATAATTAAATCATTCATAATAAATGGTTATAAAATTTATAAATACATATATATATATAAACCCACTATATAATTTGTTTAGAAAGAGACATTTTTTTTTTATTTTTTACCTGATCAATGGTCATTCGATGAGATAACCGACGTCCTGGTAATGTATCCTCCACCGAAGCTGATGGACGTTGATGTATCAAATCTAATTCAACTTTTTCATCAAGATCTTCAAAGAGATAATAGTCACCAGATCGTACAGCTATATTGAAATAAATATTTTGTATAAAATGAAAAAAAAAAAAAAACAAAATATATATGAATAAAAATTGTTATGATTTATCAAAAAAAAAAATATATTTACAAGTAATGGAATTTACTTTATATATTATTAATTTTATTAAGCATTTTATTAATTTTTTTTTGTCTTTAAGATCGCATTAATTTGGATTAATATTATGTAAAAAAAATAATACAAATATGGTGCAAATGTGCTAATATCTATTTTGCTGCACGCACACATTAAACAGAGAGTTCTTTTAAAGTGCTTTGTATTGTATCTTATTAATAAAAAAAAAAACAACAATTGATTTAAATTAATAAATTTGTGCATTAATCGTTAATCCGCCGCCCACATATGGATTATAAACGTTAAAAACTCACATTTTATAAATATAAACGCTCATATTAAATGAACAAGATGCGATAATCTATATCTAAACATTACCATTTATTGTATATTATTTTGGGAACTAAGTATTTTAAAGAATTATTTGGAAACACACAATTAAATACCATTACCACGAACCATTGCTATTATCATAACAATAACTATATATATTAAGTAAGTGCTAATGTTTATTAAAAAACATTCAATTAATTTGAAATATCTCTTGGTACATTATAAAATATTTCTCAATTTGATTGCAAAATACTATATATATATATATATATTGATTTTCTAATCTAAACGATATATATAAAAAGCCAAATATATATATAATTATGTTTAATGACAATCACTTTTTTTATTCCGTTCACAACAACAACAAAGAAGACTCGCAACACTTAAAATTTATTATGAAAAATGTAAATTTTTTAACCTTCATAACGCCAAACGTTGTTTATACGTGAACGAGTAAACCAAGAATTTTTTTCTCCATTAAATAATTTCGGTTGTTCCAAATGATCAAATGCTTTAAAATATATAATTAGTTATATTGAATTTGAATAAAATCTATATATATATCTTAGATGTACAAAATTAAAGACCTTTCTAAAATTATCATAACATTTACGATATAGAAAATGTGTATGATTGGAAAAAGTGTTGACGCAGTATGATATGAGAAGATTAACAATAAACCTTGCACCCGAAAATGTTCCCGAAAAATATATATATATATGGTATTTATGGAATTATAATGATTAATGAAATTAAAAAAGTTACATATAAAATATTGTTTAGCATCTCGCGCCATCGAGATATATATTCTATACTTATATTATAATCAAAACGCACCATCATAATATAGAGACCATCACCCACCCACCAACCACAACATTTTTAATTAAAAAGAAAATAATGTAAGCCAAATTATATTGCATTAGTATTATTTGATGTTCTTTCATGAAATGAAACACAAAACTATAATATAAAAAAAAAAAAAAAAACTGAATTGGGTTGGGAATATTTTACCATTTGGATGACTGACAAATCTTTTTAAGAGTGGTTTCGATTTATTATCGGTATCATCAATAGGATCCATATCTAAAAAAAAATAAAAAATCAACAAATAAAAATAAAAAAATGCATAGGATTTTTGAAAAATAATATATAAATAATTAAATCATAAAACAAATATATGTTTGCATATCGCAGCGCAGCGATTAATTGAATTGAAAAACAGTAATTTATATATGTATTTAAAATGGAAGCGGAACGAAATTTGTGGTGATATTTCATTATAACAAAAAAAAAAAAAAATGCTTTGCACAGTATTATTATGTGTCATAATTAAGGCTGAAAAATAAGATTTATAATTAATAAACAAATATTAAAAAAAAAAAAAAAAACATATTGTTATATAAAAAATGTTTATATATATTTTTTCTTATTTAAATATAACTAAACATCTACTTAATTCTTTAATAGGTTGAAAATAATATCACTATATATTTATATAAAAATATAATTAAGGTGCATCATTTATCTTGAAGACTTTCAATTGAAAAATGTACCTCACGGTGAATATAGGCACCGTTATAAAAGGTAAAGGATTAAAAAAAATAATATAATAAAATATCACATTTAGCCGCATATTTTTTACATCTTATAATAAAACTGGAATAAATTATAATTTAAAACATTAAGCCATATGTATATCACCATGGCACAATACAATTTCATTTTCCTTTTTTTTGTCAAATATATGTTCATAGAAAATAAATGTTTTTGTGCCATTGCCAATAATCTAATTAATAATTAACCTATTATATACAAACTTAATAGTATATATATAGAGAACATTTATTATTTACAAATACACGTAGTATATTGTTTTCTTTTATAAATAAAATTTGTACAGGTAATTGTTTAATTGTGATGGAAAAATAAATGGAACATATGCGTGTGGTAAGTTTTGTATGGTAAATTACATTCTTGATGGGAAATTGGCGAACGATCCATTTCAGAAAAACACAAAGATTCTCTATAATAGAATTCACCAATTGGTCCCCAACTATAAGGTCGAATTCGTACACGTGTTGATACCTCTTCTTCATCATCATTATCATTATTATTATCAACATCATGTACCCATGACGCATAACTAAAACGTCGACGACGTTCACCATCACTACGGCTTAAATCATCCGGATCACGAGTAATCCAAGAAATACCCATACTTGATTGCCGTCGATGACTTGGACGTCTTCGTAATCGTAATTCCACTTGATCGATCTCCTATGAAAATTGGAAAAGTTACACACACATCAAGTGAAATTCAAAAATTTCGCAAAAGGGTAATGCAGTATTTATACATTTGACAATGGACGAATCGGACGAATGGGCCCATCAACACCACCAACAGTACCTCCTCCAATACCACCATTTCCGATATCACCTTGGTCTGTCCAAGAAACGGTATTTAAACTGGATTGTCTGCGATGTTGTCTCAATTGGACGTGTCCACCTGGTTGTAATGTATGTTGATGATTTAAAGACGTAATTACGTTAGCAGTTGAAGTTATTGTTGATGATGGTGCCGGTAGAGTAGTAGTAGTAGTAGTAGTGGTAGTAGTTGTTGTTGTTGTATTATTATTATTAATTCTTTTAGATGGACCAATTGACGATGAAATTTGTGATTGTGAATATGGTTCTAATATAATTGTATTTGTACTTTTAACGTTTCGTTCAGCCTATATGTTTTGACAAATTATATATAGTCAATGAACATATAAAAACAAACATATCCATAGGTTTTCTTTTTTTTTTGCAAATACTTACAATAGGTACAGGTGAAAAAACTGGATACGATTCATCGGAACTATGCATATGTTGCATTAGTTCACTGCCAGGCGGTGAACCGAACGATAAACGATGTGGTTCCAAATAACCATCTAAAGATACCGTTAATATCGCTGAACTAGGTGATATGGCCTTTCACAATTCACAAAATATATTTTTATTTTTTTGTTTGAACTTAGGTTATTTTTCTATTGTTGCAATTAAATAATATATTAAATTGTATATTACTTGTGTTGTCAATATGGAACCGGCACCGTATGGCGTTAATCCACCCAAATCAGATGGTAAATCAGATGCAGCTTCACCGGCAACCTCATCTTCAATAGGTGTATGGTAACCGGCACATGATGAAAGGCTTGCTGTACGTGCCAATGGAGCTGATGTACCCTCTATGCGAAATATTATTATATACAAAATATTAATATACAATCTGATGATATATAACTTTTGTATTTATATTTATATATAAGTGCAAATAATATACCTTAATTACAAAACTTTCAATTTAATTTTTTTTACTTATTTACTTACCTTAATATTTTTTGTTTTAGATTTTGATAAAATAAATTATATTTTCTTATTATTAACGCTTGTATTTTATATTAAAATGTAAACACATTTAAACACTTTTTCAAATATTAAATTCAAATTTATAATAAAAACCATAAAAACACAAAAAAAAACTTCATAAAAAATAAACACATGATATTCACAAATAAAAAAATTGACGAAAAAATAATGAGAAAACTGTTTCCAAAACTATTACACCATTGTTATAATTCAGAGGTGCCATATATATGTATATATACCGAATTTTATTGACCCTATTTAAACGCAGTGTATTTACAAAAACTGAAAATAAATACCTTGATAGTGAGTTTTCGGTTGTATTACAATTGGTTGTAATTTCTGTTGATTAGCTTTTATACGATCCATTTTTTGTTTGATTTTATCCAAAATTTCTTCTTCACGTTGTGCTTGAAGTTTTACTTGTTTTTTACGTAGTTGTTCAATCAGTTCAGCACCTCTGGAAGAATTTTAAACAAAAATTTTTTTTATTATTGAATTTTATAAATTCGATTGTGTTTAATTTTGCCACTGTCATCAAATTATATAGATATAGTTGGTACCTTGAGGCTAAGATGGTACTAGCTTTTGCTTCATTAATTATGTGACAGAAATAATAACTTTGGAATAATCGTAATTGCATCAATAGAAATCCAAAACAAATACCATCCCAAACCAAACCAATATCTTCGCTGGGTACACTACAATGTTCCAACTGTATATATATATATAAATAAACCAAAATATAACGTTTAACAAATATATAAAAAAGTATACCAATTTTTATTATAATTTATATAGATTTTACCACATATGATGGATCATGTATTTTGTTAAACTTTCGAATACAACAAATACCAAATAATTGTATAACCCAACATACAGGTTGTAATTGTTGAATGAAAATACAACCCGGTATTTGTAAAATCGCTTTTAATGTTATAACAAGTATATTGTAACCTAAGAGGTATCTCCACCTATTTGAAATCAAAAAAAAAAATAAATAAACAACATTTGTATGAATGCGTGTAAATCCAACCATTTTTTTTTTTAATAATCCATTATTTACACTCACCACTTTAATATAACATTAATTGGACGTAAATAAAAATCAGCACCTTGCCATAAGAATATAAATGAACCGATTAAATAACCAATTGAAAATATATTAACACGATTTGTTCCCGTTAAAAATACAATGGCCAATGTAAACCAAAATAATCCTAATAAAATACCACATTTTATAATATCCAACCAATTACGTGTAAATGTTATAAAATCATGACTAGTTAACGGTGTTTTTCCTAAATTATTTATGTCATCAATCACCGATTTATTACTACCACCAGGAAAATCGGCTGCATTATTTTCATATTGTTGTTCAATGCGAAATACTAACATCTTTTTTTTTTTGAAAAAAAATTAAACAACAATAATAATAATAATTATTATTATGAAAAGATGTAATTATGAAATGTAAATTATGTTTACTTGACGACACGTAAATAGTAATAATAGAAAATCTAATAATAATTTTTCCGATTGTGTTCTCAATTGTATATCAGGTAACCATGCCCATTCTTGTAAATGCTGTAACATAACCGTTTTCCATTCATAATCTGTAATTAATTAAGGTAAAACAAATTACATTTTTTGTTTTTTTTTTGATTAACATTAAATTTTTAAACAAATACTTACCAAAACATAGTGATGGTGGTAATCCAATAAGAACAACATACTGTATTATTAAAAATATTACAATAAACCATTTAAAAATTGGCCATATTTTAGCTTTTGCTTCACGTGATATAAGGAATAAAATACATAACCAAAATGCATATAAAAATGCTATAATATCCATACGAGTACCAATTAATGCAACAATCATCATTAATGTAATCTATATAAAAAAAAAAATTAATAATGGATATTATTTTGTATAATTATGGAAAATAATTAAAGATTTTTGTACCTCAATACCAAATTTATAAAATGCAAAATTAAATAAATATTTTATCATATGTGATAAATCTTTATCGGCATCTTGTCGGGTTACACGAGCAAAAATCACTTTCGGTCTTGTCATTGGTTTTCCATTTATGTATCTGTAAATGCAATTGAATATTTATATATATATAATACCGGTAGAATAAAACATTAATTATAAAAAATACCGATTTCGTTTTTGTCTAAACAATATAAGGGCATGTATCGTTGTTATAAATATATAAGTAATGTATCCTTGTAAAAGTGTGGCCAACGTTTGATTATGTACAAAATCGATTTTTCTAAATCCTAACCAATCGGCATCATTGAATGCCATTGTTGTATTTGTTAAATTTGTCATTAATTGGGTTGTATTTATCGTTATCGTATCATTTGTTGTGGTATCCTATATATTTTACAAAACCATATTTGTTAACATTTACAAAACTATTCAAATATAATACACTATATTAATATAATACGATTGCCACTTACATTACAAGAATAATCAAATTTATTGTGATCAATATATTGAATTTGATAAATCATTTTCACAATTAATAATATACCGATAACCATTGATATGATACGGCTAAATATTGTTTGTATGTTTGTGCGAGCTGTTACGGCAAATGTTGCTAATAATATTAATAAAATATGGATTACCGAAACTTCTTTCATTCCCAGAGAAAATCCAATTAATAATATAATTTTAATTAAATGAATTTCCAAAAATAACCATATAATTTCAATAACCCATTTTGTTTTATCATACATTCTATTTATGAATAAAATTATCTGAAAATCAAAAAAATGCAATTAAATTAAATTAAATTAAATTCACTTCAAATAAATATATATTCCATATGTATGGAATTAAAATCAATAATTAACGACTTAACGTTTTCACATACATCTTTTGATGTTATATTTTTTATATCAGATAATTTAATATTTTTACTATTTGTATTAGTTTTTGTGCATTCCGTTAATGAATCGATTTCTAATGTACCATAATTAACACTAGACGGATGCTGTGTTGTATTATCGGCATTTTCTCTATAAATATGATATAAATACGCGATATGCGATATTACATTTTATTAATAGACGATTGTTGATAAAATCATTGAATTTTCATGTTATCTTAATTACCTTCGTTGACTTAATGGTAAATTAAATGTTTCCAAATATTTTTTATGAAAATATTGAAGTTGTACAACGGTAATGATCACCACAATAGTAGGACTGACTAAATTTAAAAATAAATCTTTGGTTTCATATTTTTCCATTCCAATGTCATGTTGCCTAGTCAAAATAATTATTATTATATTTAAAAAAATATATTTAAAATAAGAATATTTTGGAATAATATTAATTATCGCATACAATGATTCTGGTATTCCTGTATAATTTGTCCAGTATTCATTAAATCGATCAAATTGATATGTATAAATCATAATTAATGTTAACATTGCAAAACCGATAACAATAACTAAAAATGTATACATAATTTTTTTCCATAATCGCCATGAAAACTATAAAATATAAAAATATCAAAAATAAATTGGATTTTTAAGCAAAATGTTTTCGCAGAGGGATCGACAAAATATATGTTATATAGTAATCTATATTTTTACCTGAAAAGTTATTAAAAATATTAAAAATAAAGCCATATAAGTAATTCGAAATGCAGTCATTTGTTTGCCATAAATTGCACATAAAAATAATGCCAACATAACAATCCATATCCATAATTGGACAAGTATCGTTTTCAATAAAGTACCGGCTTTCATCATTAATTTCGATTTTTTTTCCTCCAATTTGGAGGATCCCAAATCGGTTGTCGCCGCACCTACTGTAACCTGAAATGGTGCCGCTAAATGTGCCAGTGTTGACGTTTGCTTTTGTAATTTTGCTTCATGTGTCATTTGTCGTAATGTTATCCAAAATATCATTGTAAAAACCGATTTTAATAGTAATGGTCCACATGGATATTCATCATAACGAACAAAACCAATTTGTGACATTTTTATACCATGCATCTATATGTGTATTTCCCATAATCGGAAATAAAAAATTAACTTAATAATAATTCCTTTACAATCAAAACAAAACAAATATTTACGGCCTATATTTACTTACATCCATTTTTGATGGCAATTCATCCTCAGTTAAATTCATTCCATATATATATTGTGCCAATAATAATAATTCAGCATAGATTACAATAAAGGGACAACACCGTAACATATTCTTACGTTGATTCGGTATGATCCATAATAAATTAGCCCACAATAAAAATACAAATGTTATCCAACTATGATAAACAATACTCCATACCTAACGCAAAAAAAAAAAAAAAATCCAATTAAAATTGAAAGGGTTATGTCGTCGTAATACATCCTGTATACAGTGGGTCCCAGCTAACGCTATCCAGCCAATATCTTCGAAGCCATTGGAGTTATCACTAATTTGATGTTAGTGGACCCCCACTGGATTCCATTTGGCTACATTTTTATGTTAACCCCTTCCTCCCCACGTTAACCCTTATGTGCCCAATTGACATCAACTTTGGAAAATCAAATGTAAACCTATATTTTTTATTCGCCTATTTTGAAGAGCGTGACGAGTAGTTAAAAAAAATGTAATAATATGTGGGGGTCCCATGGGGAATTTTTCCACAAATGGGGATTGTTCATCCGATAGAAAATGGGCGATAACTCGCAAAATCTCTATGAAAACATGTGTTGTAATGTATTAGAAAGTTGTTCTACGTTGAAAATTAAGAGGGGTGTCCAAACAGCCCAAGCCCCCCACGCGCCCCCTTTAAGGGCAAAAATCGAAATTTTGATTTTTGCATTAAAAAACCCATAATTTTTTGTTAATTTGCAAAAATCGCATGCAAAAATCAAAATTTCGATTTTTCCCCCTAAAAACGGGGCATTGGGGACTTAGGGTGTTCGGACACCCCCCTTAATTTTCAACGTAGAACAACTTTGTAATGCATCACAATACATGTTTTCATAGAGATTTAGCGAGTTATCGCCCATTTTCTATCGGATGAACAATCCCCATTTGTGGAAAAATTCCCCATGGTACCCCCACATATTATTACATTTTTTTTAACTACTCGTCACACTCTTCAAAATAAGCGAAAAAAAAATATAGGTTTACATTTGATTTTCCAAAGTTGATATCCATTAAGCGCATAAGGGTTAACGTAGGGAGGAAGGGGTTAACATAAAAATGTAGCCAAATGGAATCCAGTGGGGGTTCACTAACATCATATTAGTGATAACTCCACTGGTTTCGTAGATATTGGCTGGATAGCGTTAGGTGGGATACCCTGTATATATAATATATATATATATATGACGTACCATCATGGTAATATTTGTTAAAATATAACTGTTTTTAAAGACGAAATCACCGAATTGACCAACTCCAAAATATATATGTTCAAAAATTGTTGGCGATAGATCTTCTGTGTCTTCTTCTGTGGATGGAGGAATTCCTTCTCCTTTATTATTTGTATTCAAATTTGTAATTTTTTTTGTTTTCAAATAATTTTTTTTTTAAATCGTACACACACAAAACATATAATATATAATATAAAATAAATAGTTTTTAAGATATATATATACTAATTTATAGAAAATAATTCAAGTATAAAAGTAGATATTTTGATAATATTAAAAGCAATTGCGTATAGAAGTGAATTTGTACCAAACTGTTTGCAAAATCAGTAGAAAAAACGAATAAAATCATAGTAAAAAATGATTAAAGATTTTTAAAGGATATTTTCAATGTTGTGCGATATGTGTTGCAAAACAAAACAAATAATTTCAAATTTTGCCGTTACAAACAAAATTTTGCAAATTGATTCAATTATTTAAATCGACATTATAAACGTGCTTATTGCAAAGATGCACAAATTGAATTATTAAAACGTGCAATTTTGATAAAAAAACAATAGACTTAATTTTTATAGATATATTGGGAACAAAAAAAATAGAACTTTTAAATCGTAACATATAATTTTGTGGTGATGGTGCATAACAATAATAGAATGGTGAGCAATATAAAGTAATATATAGTTTATGATATTATTTACACATAGTATATTTCAATGGTTTCAGAAATACGATATTTTAAACGGCATTAAAAATATTGATAAAAATATCTCTTCTTGTATTAATATGACCAAATCAATTAAACCGAATTAAACTTACCAGGAATTTCATCTAATGGTATATCATCAGGATCTGCATTTGGATCAGCAGATACTTTCTTTTGAAACTGTTTAAATGTTTTCAATTTTTTCATGCTTCTTCTCATCAACTATATAAATATCAAGTACCATAAATTAATATTTATACAAAAAAAAAAACATTTAATTTTTTTTTAATAAATTAATTTCATTTTTTTTATATATAAAAATAAGAAAATTTAAAAAAAAAATTAGTTTAGCGTATATAATAAATGAGAGATTTATGAATATAGTTTACAAAAATGTATGTACAAAAAAAATTAATTAAAAAATAAGCAAATAAGTTCTAAAAAATTCTAAGTAATAAATTAAAAAAAATGTCTAAGCATAAAATGATGATTTTAATTAATAAGTTTATTTTTCATATCTTTTTTAAAATATGCATCGCGCATTAATATTAATACGCGCATTTTGATTTCAATTTTATAATTTTATTAATAATTAAAAAGAACAAAAAAAAAATAAAAAAAATACGTACAGGAGTTCGTTCATTGGGTTCTGAAGGGGAATCAATCTGTTCTAGTTCCTGTATATATATATATATAAAAAAAATATCAAAATGCAAAAGCAAAATAATAATAATAAATCGTATAAAAAATAAAGAGATTAAAACTATATTAAAAAAATAAATTATATATATTATCATAATAAAAAAATTAATAATTGAGAACTCAAAAATACAAAAACATTTGGTTAAGTATACCAAGTTAAAGTTTCCGTGTTTTTTTTTTTTTGTAGGGCAACGATTTTGAAGTTAGGTGGTCGTAAGAAGTTTACGTTGTTTGCATGCATGCAGGAAATGTACTATACTATATAGAGGATCGAGCCCAAGTGATTTTCCATTAACAATATTGTTGTTAAATGGTTATAATATTGTTAAATCTTAAATTTAACAATTAATTAAATCAAAAAATAACAAAATATACCATATCGAAGATCATGAAACCAAAAAAAAAAAAAAATGCACAATAATGCCATGCATAACTCAAAAAAAAAAAATAGTTAAATTGTAATTAATTTCTATAACTTCAAAACTAATAACTTATAAAATACGCAAATTAAATAAAAATATAAACAACGATATAATGTCTCTAATTTTTCGTGATCATGTGATTGCATTGCATCTGCATAGATATATCTATCTCATCACATAAACATTTATCAATAAATTAGGCTTACACGAACTTTATCAGCAGCACCATGCCAAGTTTCACGTGCAATTTTTTTACGAATTGTTGGTGCTTGCTTTTTCATTCTTAATGATACCTGTTGAGATATACGTTGTTTACCATTTTCTAATTGTGTAAATGCTCCACCCATTTTTTTACCTAAAGGCTGTGCATTTTATTGTTTAAAAACAAAATGTTACCAAAAAAAAACAAACAAACAAACAAACAAACAAACAAACTATGAAACCACGAAGAATTTCTATTTTTTGTCATCCTTTCCGATATACATATATGTATCTTTAAATATTTAACTTTTAACGCGTCGACTATCTTTTAAAATAAAACACATTAGAAGTAAAATATAGAATGGATAGCTATAAAGATCCCCCCCAAAAAATAATATAATAAAAAGGCAATATTTGCTTGTTATATCACACATTATATGCAGTAGAATATAGTATTAGTCATTCACATTTTTTTAGTTAATATACAAAGGTGGTTAGTAATATAATATTTAAACTGTTACTGCGGTGATGAAACACTCGATTAACAAAACATCATCAGTATTAAAAACATATATTGTGTTTATCCAATTGCTTCACCATAAAATCGATTTTTACTTGTAGTTTTAGGTTTGAAAAAATTCAAAAAAAACCAAAAAATTATAAATCAAAAATTACCTTAGCGTTCAATAGAAATCCTGATATTATTGCTAAGGTATAATAGCACAATAGAATAGCAACAGGATTTAAATATGAATCAGCTTGATATTCAGTATTAAAATTAAATATACGAATATCTTTATCTGGTGGATCACAATTTGAAATTATTAAAGCACTAAAACCTAAAAATCTAACTCAAAAAAAAAAAAAAACAATAATAATAAAAATTAATTAAATTAACAACAATAAAAGTTAAACAAAGCTTTTTTTTTTGCTATATCATGATTGTTACTACCTTATAATAGTATCATTGGCTGATAAATATTGTTGTGGCCACGGTGTTTGATAACATAAAAATGATAATATATGAATACCCAAAAATACCAATAATATTCGGCAAATAATAGCAAATCCTCTGCAAAAACAATAAAATACTATTTTCAGTCTTGTCTACAAAACTACAAAATTAAGTAATCACCAAAAAAATGTGATGTATATTTTTTATTTATTTATACCTTTCTAATTCTTTACAGCAGGCCCACCATGTAGCTGCGCCCAAAAATACTAAAAAATAAATACCACCCGGTATTGATGGTCGTAAAGCAGCCGCTAATAATATTGTCATCATTGCAAGAAATACACCAGATTTTCGTAAAATTACAAAATTTTCCGGTGTATATCCTTCTTCAAAGTTATACGTTTGAACCAATTCATTTAATTCGGCACCATCGGCGGCATCCGTCGCTGCAATACGACCTGTAGCTTTTCTCAAAATTATATATACAGCTACTGTTGTAATTAACATTAATATATCCGGTAAGCACCATTCTAATATTGAAAATATGCTATGGATATGGAAAAATCAAAAAATTATACCTTTGTTATAACTATATCAGTATTTTGATTTTGATATAATGATATATATGATCAAACACTTACTGTAATTGATTAAATTTAATCATGCCAATGTGACGAAATAAAATTTCTAAAAATTCACATTGTGGTAAAATTCCATCGCCCAACGCTACCAACACTATTTGAAATATTACTTGCAACAGAACAATTATTGCTGATATGACTATTGATACAATAAAATAGTATCCTGTGTGACCGCGAACGTTTTTCTCACTGGCAATCGGTACAAAAGGTAAATAAAACAGCAATAATAAATATGGTAATGATAGTAATAACGGTCGAAACAGTACACCTTTTGGGATAGAATTAAATAAATAATTAAATAATGAAAAAAAATGATTAATTTATTTATTTATTTATGGACGTTTATATAACAAATAGTATTGTACAAGATATAACTTTTCCAAAGAGATAAGAGCACTTATCTCATATATGCCCTACATTAATATTAGCAAGAAATCAATATATATTTTCTTAATAAAGGCAATTGGGGATAGGGATAGGCTTCCTGTATAAAACTAAAAACAGTCAGGAATATTTAATTTGCCTTGAATTAAAACATATATATATATATATATAGATATTATATCTATAGAAATAATGAACGATTTTTTAACTTTTTTTTTATATTATTCTAATAATAATATTATTTTTTTGATATTGTTAATGTTGTTTGTTACTTCATTAATCTATATATATATATATAAAGATATACATATAACATACAATGTATATGTATTAGTTTGTATCAGGTTAAGACACTATTGTAAAAATGGGTTGGGAATTCTTTCAAATATTATAGTAATAATAATAGTATCATACAATATCTACATTATTAAATATATAGATTTATCTTTTGGATTGTATAATATATAATTTGTTTATAAACGTGTAGAAAATTATATAAAAAAAAAAATTTACTGGAAAACCCATAGGAACATGTACTTTATTTTTGTGAAATGGTTGAATTTTGCCAGCCATATACGTTATATGCGAGCATGCATGCATATTACATATAATAAAACCTTTGTTGACCATCAACGAAGGAACGAACTGACAACGGACGCACCTTATATTCGTTATAATATTCGAAAAATATGACATTATTATCGCATTCGCATCATACATATATATATATATATATATATATATATATATATATATAATATTTATATGTAGATAAAAAATGTACCGCATTATATAAAAATGTAATATGAAAATGAATGGGCATTGAGAATATATGTTTATAGGAAGCACAGGAAAAAAAATAATAATAATCAAATTATATTTATGCAAAATAAAAACAATGATAATATTCTTTCATAATATATCACAGTTTAAATTATAATCTAGATCAGATTCGTCATTCTGACTAGTAATTTTCAGTTTACAATTCATAATGAATATTGAATTCAATTTGTATTGAATCGACAATCCAGGCTATATCCTGGACTATATCTATAAGTTTTTTTTTTTTTTTTTTTAAATATATAATTTTGATAATTCTTTATAAGCAAAATGTTTTTAATATACTTACAGAATGTAAGAATTATAGGAAAGATAATCCTTTGTAAAACCATGAATCCATAATATTGTGCCATCATATTGCTTTTTATTTCATCCACCATTCAATATATGTTGTTGATAAATCCTACAAAACGAATATAAACAAAAACACAAATATTCAATATTGATTATAGCTTTATTTTGAAACGAAAAAAAAAAAAAATGTTTAATTATTTATATACACGGTGTCCCAGCCAAGTCATCGGCAGCCAAACTCACTCAAAAAAAAGTTAACAATCTCAATTGTTAATTGGATTTTTCTTCAAGTATCTTGGGGAATGGTGTTTTGTATGTGTCTAATATAAACGACCATTTTTGAAGGTAATGCATTATCGATCAATGATAAAAAATAGTGTAATCGTGATAAAAGTTTCTTGGGTACGGAAGACGGCCCAATAAAAATGACCCAATAAACTTAAATTTTGAGTTTGACTGTCACTGCATAGCTGGGACAACCTTTAAATAAATAAATAAAAAAGTTACAGTTGATAATTAATACTGTTGTTTACAGTAAATATATATATATATATATATTGAAAAATGATAATATTATAAATACAAATAGTGTTTAATACTTAATTTAAATAGGAAAATTAAAATATATAATATTAATCGTGATGAATGCACTTGTACAAGTATATTTATCGCAGTTATCAAATTAACTATAGTATCTATCTATCTAAATACATATACCAACATGGAATAAAGAATGTGGGTTGACCTTTTTTTTAAATTAATAGTGAAATTGCTCATATATTCATATTTATGCTTTATGATCATTAGCATATAATAGTAGTAATAGTATACACGAGCTAATTGTGCATGTTTGGAACTATATGAGGTTATACCACAGGAGTGGAAGCTTGCTGTAATTGTGCCAATACACAAGAAGGGAGACAGAGGATGGAGTGTTCCAACTATCGGGGAATATCTTTGCTGAATGCAACATATAAGGTACTCGCTTATGTGTTGCATAAGCGCCTATATTACCATATGCGGAGGAAGTCATTGGTGAATACCAATGTGGATTCCGTAATGATCGCTCAACAACTGATCAACTGTTCGTCATTCGATAGATGGAATGGAAAAGTGTAGGGAGTTCAACGTAGTAACACACCATCTATTTATTGTGATTTTAAGGCCGCATACGACAGTGTTATTAGGGAAAAATTATGGCGCACGATGGAGGAATTTGGATTCCCACAAAAATTGATCGCCATGTCAAAACTAACACTGACGCAAGTTACATCGCTCAGGTACAAATAAGGGATGCAGATCAAATCGGATGCATTTGAAACCATTGACGGAGTACGGCAAGGGGACTGCCTTTGGCTACATTGTTTTTCAATGTTATATTGGAAAAATGTATAAGGAGGACGACCATTAACACCAGCACCACTATTTTTACGTCATCTGTTCAATTACTCGGCCGATGCCGATGACATTGACGGTGGGTGGGTAGAAGTTTGGGTGCCGTTAAAGAAGCGTTCTTACTGTTGGAACTGTTGGAAGCTTCGGAAATGAGATTAAAGGTAAACGAGGAGAAAACCAAGTATATGATCGCACCAACGAACAGTAGGTTTATGGCAAAACATCAAAGCGTATCTATTGGTCAGAACAAATATGAAAGTGCGGACAGGTTTAGCTACCTTGGAAGCAGCATAAACGGCGAAAACGATATAGCGGAGGAAGTTCAATCCCGGATTGCTTCGGGAAACAAAGCCTTTTACGGTTTGCGAAAGATGTTCTTCTCGAAGACATTGAGTAAAACATTAAAACTAAAGCTATATATCAAACACTGATTCGACCAATGAGTGACTTACGGTTCTGAAACGTGGTGCATGACACAGGCCACCGAACGGCGACTTGGAGGGTTCGAAAAGAAAATACTACGCCTTATCTTGGGACCGACGACAAAGGAAAGGGGATGGTGGCGTAGACGGTTCGATTTCGAGCTATATAAATTATCCCGACATCGTTCCGTTCATTAAGATTGGTCGCCTGAGGTGGTTTGGTCATTTGGTACGAATGGATGGCGATCGTATACCGTCAAAAATGCTGGACAGTAAGCCGGGCGGATCTAGAAGTGTAGGAAGACCGCGGGGTAGGTGAAAAGATGAAGTAGAAGTGGAACTTCGGGCCCTCGGCGTTTCCGGCTGGCGGACGTTGGCGGTAAATAGGTCCGGTTGGAGGAGGCTGTTAATGGACGTCCAAAACCAATTGTAGGTTGTAGGCGCGCAGAAATAAGAATTAAGTTTTATGATCATTTCTAATAGAATTTATATAATATAAATGTAAATAAAATAACGATTTTTTTGTTTTTTAGGTTTAGAAATGAGCGAATATACCGGTGATAAAAATATATATTCAAAATTAATTGATTATGCGAGCTTCTACACTTTGTTGCAAAGATGTAAACAAGCGATTTTTTGTAGTAATAAACAAAGTAATTTTCAAATACGGTTTCTTCGTGAAGCTACGGATTTCTGTATTTTCCCACATCCAATATATTACAAAACGTATTTCAGTGGATTTATAGTTTTGCAAGAAATTGTACGTATATCAACAACATATATATATATAACAGTTTTAATATTTTAAATTTGAAATCAAAACGCACTATAGGGAAAATAATATTTGAAACCAACATTCCTCATTACACATCGTATCACATCGTAATTAAAAAAATGGTTTGATTTGTTTGTATAATAGACATACCTAAAAAGTTTTATATAATTATTTGTATATATATATAATCGTTACGCGGCAACTGGTTGAACTATTATGGAGATATATATATATTGAGATAGTGTATTGATAGTATATTGTAGGTATAGTATGTAGTAGTGGACATATCTGTGCGCTAGTTTTGTATATTATTAATATAAATTAATTTGCAAAACATTTTATCAATGAGTTATTACACTATATATATATATATATATATATATATAGAAATGTATATATACAAATCGATTTTGAGATCAATCATATATCTTTGAGTTCAATACACACGAATTTGGTTCCAAAAGTTTATTGTAGAAATAGTATGTTGATTTATATACTTCTATACTTTTTCTGTATTTCGTGAAAATGATATAATTTACCAAAAAATTAAATAATGTTTTGCCATTATAAATAATTTTTTAAAATAAAAATTGTATTCAAATGCCGGTGGTGCTTATGTGTGTGTGTGTGTGTGTGTGTGTGTGTGTGTGTGTGTGTGTGTGGTGATTGATGGTTTACAAATATATATCGTTTTTGCTTTTAATCTGCGTATAAAATACACCTCAATCTAATAAAATGTATATATAAATATATATTCCGTCGATGTTTACCTACAGTACAAAACACAAACACACAATATAATATATTTATCAAAGTTTTGTTGTTGTGCTGTTTCAAAATTATAATTGTTATTTTCTAAAAATACATTTTTTTTAAATCAGGAGTATCATAGCAGCATCATCCGTAAATCCGTGATCACGGTATATATACAACAGATACTCGCACACACGTATTATATATATATATTTCACAAATTATTTAAAAACGTGTAAAATTTTTATATCAAATATTATAATATATATGCAAAATTTTACTTATGAAAAAAGGGTTTTTTTTACAATGATTTCGAAATTGTCAAGTCCTGATGAATTTAAAATCATGATATATATAGGAATGCGGTAATTCATATAAAAACCTTCAACGTTACACGCCCATAACGGTTTTACATCAATGTACAATATTGTACAAGACTTCTTCATTCTTTTATATATATATATATGGCGCTTCCATAATTATTGTATCAATTGTATATATATATATATATATATATAATATAGGTATATATGATGAAGATTTTTTTTATTATGTTTTTGGTTTATATATTGATGATGATATGATGATGATGATGATGATGACCAAATTGATATTTTGTATCTATTTTACTACGAATAAATGATGAATTAAACTGATTTATTGTAATGTGTTTTTTTTTTTTTAATAACTATAATCACAAATAATTAACATTTTTTTGGGGGAATTGTTTTTCAATGCGAATATTTAAAAACACATTCATTCATTCTCATAATATATAAGAAAAAAACACAATCACAACGATGAGAAATGCAAAAAAAAACTTGTTAGAATTTTGCAAGTGTTATTTTGGATGACATCATTTCAAAAAATAGACTCATTCATTCATTACCAAAAAATTTGATACGATAATGCAATACTTATTGCTATTATTAAATCCTTATCTTAAAATTTAAGTTCAAAATATATATATATATTTACCAATTCACCTTCTTGTATTACAAATTTAATCAGTAATTATATTGAATTATAACAATATTCAAATATTCATTACATTTCTTGTGATGTTTTTTGTTGTTATTTTTTTTTTTTGATGTGTTTATAATATTCTTATTTATTTATTTTTATTTGAAAAGGTTAAATGGAAAAATTACGCTCTGATAATTTTTTGTTTACATAATTATTATTGCAAATTAATTCTGATGAGATTCACCAAAACATTTCATATTCAAGAAAATAGTTCGATTATTAATTATAAATATTTTTGTATATTTATTTATTCATTATTTATAATTAATTACAAAAATAATATACAAAGATCATCAACACAGAACACACTAAAACCAAACGCAAAGCAACTACGTCTGCGGCCAACTCAACAACGAACGAAACGTATTAATTAACTATTGAATGCTCACTAAACTAACTAACTAGATAACTACTAGTCTAGACGGTAGGTTTATTTTGATTTTCTTATTTGTATTCTATACGAATGCGATTGTCTCACTCATGTCTGAGGAGTTCAGTCTGCAAGACTCAAGAGTGTACTTGAAGATTTGAATTACACTGAACACTGAATTAAAAAAAAAAAAGGGGAAATGCCTTCATTTAATATTGCATTGGCGTCCTCTATGCTAAATTCTTGTGCATTTGAAATTTCAAAATATTCAATGCATTAAAATTTGTACAGTTTTGGTGATTAGAAATTATTGGGAACCCAAATCAAAAAGTTTTCATTTCGATAATTTAAAAATGCCACAACAGGCATATATATATACATATCTGTTTCTAAAATTTAACATTTACATTTTAAAATATATTAGATATATTGTAACAGTACCTTTCTTTGAATACAATTTTTCTAATCTAAGCGATAAAATAAAATATATTATATAATTACATAAACAAAACCATTCAATAAAAGATCATAACTATATAAAAAAAAAATTGATTGAAAAAAAAATCATATAGATCAATTTAAGATATTTTACACGTTTCATCATTTTGTAAATCATTTGATTCATCCTCTTGTGGTGCCAAAGCACCACCTTGTAGCACGGTATTCACAGCAGCTCGTGCAAGATAACCAGTAGATTCGTTATATGGTAATGAATACAATGGCGCAATGTCATTTGTTATTTTAGACAAATTATTATCTTTACAGTACATAGCATTTGCGTCCTCTAATAATTGATCCAAGTCTAGTGTTTGTTTAAAACGCAATTCCGGATTTCGTGAAAGGATTGTTGCAACAATACAAAGTAATTCGACCGATAATTGACGGCGTTCCGGTTGTATAATATGTATAAATGTTTCTTCAACCAGTAATGAAAATGAAAGTTCACTGCGGCTCATTGTTGTTAATGTTGGAACGGCTGGCAAATGATGACCCTATATTAATTTTTAATTTTTTATTATTATATAACAAATGGAACATATAATTGTCTGAACACAAAAAACCAAAAAACCACTTACTTGAACTATTATACCGTTTGGTGTTCGTGTCAATACATCCCATACTAAATTGTAAAATTGTAATGGCACACGACATAAACAGCCTTCCAATTGACGTCTTTGCAATACTGTTAATTTCTCTTCATTAGCCCATTCGCTAACAGTTAGAACTCGTTGTAATAATATACGTATTGAAAATGGTGATAAATTGTCTAAATCAGATCCTTGACCAGACATTAATAAATATAAACGTATAGCTTCTAAAACCCAACCGATACGTATTTTTAAAACACCACGAAATATATCGGGATTTGTAGCTATTAAACGTCCACAATACAATACAACTTCTTGTTGTAACACAGCTTGTATAACATCAAATGGTTGAACACTTGTATACATAACATTTTGAATTTCGGCCGGTGTCATTGGTTTATCAAACACCGTTTCTTTTTGTCCAATTACTCCTACCGTAAGCTGTAACAAATCACAAAATATATAGATGATATATTTTTTGTATAACGTAAAGCCACAATTATATAAAAATGTAATGTGTCGATATATGATTCTTTTACTTGTTTTCCATTCACCAAAACCGTTGTTATAAATGGACTAATAGAGTCAACTGTATGATGTAATAATGAACTACAATAGCGTACAGCCCGCCAATAACGCAGTGTGCCCGCTCGATGATATAAACTCGTTAATGCTTCAAATACTTTTTGTCCATTAATTTCATAATTGGGACCTTCCCGATTCAATAGTATACCCCACAATTGACATTGACAATAAATTGAATCTGTTTTACGTAAAGCATCACATATATCGGGTAATGAACGATTTTTATATTCGGCACAAACAACTTTCTCTTCAACATAGTATGCTTGAGCTTTTGGTACATCCGTTAAACTTTGATAGCCAATATACTCATGATGTATTTGACTAAAATGTGTTTCACAACTCTCCGGTAAACTATTTACCTGTGACATAAAATCCAAATGTTCTGCCAAAATGGAATAAAAAAAAAAAAGAACATATGTTATATACTAATAATATAATACGAAATACCACTTTGTTTTTGTTTTTACCTGTACATGAACTTGAAATCAGATTTTGTAAACGTCCAATACGAACTTTCATTCCATCACAATAACCTTTTTTCAACATAGCCAAAAGATCTAACATTTCCTTAAATTGTGGATCACGCATATGTTCTTCCCGTATTAATAGACAAACCGTTGGACGACCAGATAAACGCCAATATTTTCCAACAAATTGTAATTCAGTTTTGATATCATCTATATAAAACATTAAAAAATGATTACTTAAAAAGATTATTACGGTTTAAGGTTTAATGTGAATGTATGTACAACACAAACCAATAAGTAAAGCCATGTCACGGTATAAATAAAAATCAGATACTTCAAAAATCAACGGATAACATAATACAGTCATACCACATACACGATACACCTACACACACGATAAATAAATGTTTTCCTATTAAAAATTGCTTTCTATAAAAATGCGAAAAACCAGTATAATACACGTACTTTACTTGTTCCAAGGGAACCTACTGGACGCGGTGGACGACCCGTTAAACCAATTTTTTCATTAACTCCCAAATCTTGAAAAATTTTTATTAATTGTGTAGATGACCATATTTGAACGGGTTCAACCTTTTATTATCAACAACAACAAAAAACAAATGTTAAAAATTAAAAAATTTATTTATTTTCCAATTCAAATAACACAATAAAAATACATTTACCTCATGTGGTGTTTGCGTTTGGATGCCATAAGTAGCCATCATTGCTTGTAATCTCATAGATTCAGCTATTAATACGATTTGAACAACTAAATCTGTGGCTGTACCCTAATAATTACAAAAATTATATGTATTTAAAAAAAACCTTTGGATGATGGTGTATGTAAAAATATTATTTTCGGCACAATGCAATTAAAAAAACAAAAAAAAACACATTTATAAAATGAAATATTTGCATTACATAAAATGGCAAATGGTATGTAAGAATTTTAAAGAACACATCATTCAAAAGATAAAAACTCTTCTTAGATTCAAGTTGGATTTAATTCACGTTTTCAATCAATTTGTTATGTTCCAACTTGTATGAGATGCGATGCCTTTATATATGACTGATGATTCAAAAAAAATTTCTTACAAATATGTACTACAACAATCTATAATAAAGCTGCCAGCAGTTATAAAAAAAATAAATGATTTTGATAAACTAAATTTATCAAACAGATGTACAAATAAAAAGTATTCTTGTAACTGTTACAAGAATCATGCAGTGGCAGAGTAATAATACAATTGATGAATGCAGAAGAAACGGTATTTCGTTGAAATTGGAATAGGATAAATGATTTCGCTGTTATACAATATCATGCGATATTGAAATGTAATTGTTCACGTATTTTGGTTTTGTTTTTTTTAGTCTATATTCTTATCTAAATTTAGAATTAGTATGCTTGATTTGTTAAAGCGTGCCTTATATATTTTTAGTTTTACTTACAAGTCCCGGTTTAGCCTGAATATGAAATAAATATAATTTATAATTAAAAATATAATATTAAAACAATAAATAAATGAAATATATAAATATATGAATGATTCTAAGGAATAATATAGTAATGAATAATATTATACCCATACGATAAAAAAATGCGATCATTTTTTTTGCAAATTAATAAGATTTTAAATATTTGACTATAATGTTCCGAGAGACCGCGTACGAATTATTAATAAATAAACATAGTATTTTTAACTTTTATTTATTACTTACAATCTCTGCTTTACCCTAAGACAGCATGTAATGTTTTTTTTAATTTTTTTTTTGAATTTTAGATAAATGATTTTTTACACAACAAAGCAAAATGTGTTCTTAATCGTATATACATTATATACACACAAGTCATTAAAAAATTACCTGAAACGCCGAGTAACGTCCACCTTTTCTAGGACGATTATAACTTGGTAAATATCTACGTATAATATCTAATTCATTAATATGCAATAGACCACCGGTTAATAATTGTGCGATGATGAATACCGATTGACCCCATAAAAATAATGATTTCGACGGTGGTCGCGTAAAGCCATCTTCACCATCCGGTGCAAAATACATTGTTACAACAGGATCTATAAACATATATATATATATATTATATCGCGTATATTTTACCGCATTGTGGAGGAAAATAAAAAAACATTTTGAAAATAATAATAATAATCACCTCCGTTTATATCGCAATACATGCATTTTCTCAATTCAGCTTGATACTCTTCAACTTGTTCATTATTACTTTTAAAAACCCCATCAATTATCATGAATGTATAAAAAATCGGCCATTCACATTCATTACCTTCGAAATCCTTCAATTCACCTTCATTATAATATCTAAAAAAGTGAAAACTCTGATATTTATTAAACAAATTATATTATTTAGATTTTATTGCCATATATACCTTCTGTGTTTATCTTCAATTCGACATAAATAACCGTCTCTACTAAATCGTTTAAATCCTTTTTTACCACGTAAACGTTTCACAATATTATTTTTTGATAAATCAACTAAACGTTCTTCGTGTGATGCAAAGGCCGGAAACGATAGGGTTGGTAATAACGACGAATCTACTCCTTTTGAACTGGATTCTCTCGGTAGCATTGTTTCAAATATGCTACGATTTCGATTGTGTGCATCAATATCAACATATACTACACTCCAAGATGCACCCTTTTCCCCAAATAAATTACATCCATTAATTGCTTCTAATGCTGATTTTGCCATTCCTTTTTTTTTTTTTTTGCAAATAATTAAAAGAAATACATTAAATCAAAAATAGTAAGATTCACACATTTAAAAACAACAACAAAACATATATTATGAAATATTATACTACCTATTGATGATGCATGAATTTCGGGGGTACCATCATTGTATTTTGAGCCACGTTCCCACATTCCATAATCGGGTGTACGATATGCTCGTTCAACATAATACACTAAATTTTGTACAAATGCTACCTCATCCTATATTCAACGGTAATAGTAATATTATATATAAAAACCAAATTCAAATTCAAATTTGTATTCTGATGTGTATATATTTACTTGTGTATATATAATTTGTAATCCGGACGTAATCATTTGAACTAGAAATATTATGTAAACGGAAACCACATCAATTTGTAAATGATTATATAAATCATCGGAATACACTTCTTCACCGGTATGTAAATGAAATTTACAATGTAAAGCATGTTGATTTGATTGACGTTGTTTGAATAATTCAACACGATGCGCTTGCTTTATCCAGCATTCTAGTATACCTCGCATACATTTTACCGTAGATTGTCCTAATTCATAAGATTTACCTCGATCATCGTCTATACGTCTATAGGTATTAAAAGTTATTATGTAAAGTTAGTTAACCGAAAGCAATAATTCAACAAATTCATCATTTACGTACGTACCTATAAGCTTGATATAAACTCCAAACAGCTGCTGCACAGTAAACACTATCTCGGACGCTTCCAACATCTTTATCCGTTGATAATACAGGAAATAATCCTGATATCGGACTTTGATATTGTAACAATTGTCTTTTTACTGTATTTGTGTTACGACAAAAAAAAAAAATTAAGATTAATTTTAATAAATTACTTATAAAGTAAAAGTTCGTTTTTTAAAATACCAACCAATTCCGTAATATATATCTAATTGTTTAACCGTATCTTCATAATTTGATATTTTTAAAAATTGATCCAAATGAATATCATCTAAACTTCCTTGACGAGTTTGTGCAACAACTTTTTTTCTAAAATTAACTTTTTTTTTTAGTTTCTAATATGGTACACTTTATAAACAATATTAATTCAAATTCTTATATTTGTAGTATATTCTGTACAAAAAACTTACATCATTGGATCTTCTATTTTCATTTTCTGTTACACCAAAAACACAATATAACATTAATTTATTAACATTAATTCTCTATATAGCTGTCGATTTAAGCAGCTATTTAAAAAGAATCAATTATATTATAATTATAATTAATACAAAATTGAAATTAGAAACTCTACCAAGAAGATGATGGAAAATTATATCATATTTCTTCTATTGTTAAATTAAATATTAATAAATATTAATAATACACACTTAACAAAATATAATAACAAAAATTAAATTTTTTTTCTCGAGTTTTTCATCCAATGTCAAATTTGACATTTCAATGATAAATAATAATCCCAATAAGGATTTTACGGATCCGGGCCAAATGTTTTTTATTTGAATTTACAATTTCGATAAACGATCCCAATCGGTAATTTTTCCGCTCTGACCTACAATATTTATCGTTATCGATAAATAGCCGAAATTTATACTATGATAAATTTAGCAAAAAAAATCATATTATAAGTGTATTTGAAAGCGGTTATAAAGAAGTTTTTCCCTTTATATGAAATTTCAAACAAAAATCCATTAAGTATTTTATATATATATATATCGAAAACAAAAAAAAAGATATTGATTTAAATGTAAATTAATGCATTAGTTTATTTATTATTATTATTATTATAGAATTAATATTTTTGTGACCACGCAAATTTCTTTATATAATATATAATCTGATAACAATTTAATCTGAATGTTATTATAGTTTAATTATCACTTTAAAAATTAACATGTCGGAAGATATACGATTCATTTATTGGTTCTTTGCAATGATTAATGACTTTTTAGAGATAAAAGATTAAAACATTTAATAAAAAAAAAAAAATATAGTAAATAATTCTTATCACTAAAGAAATTAAAATATAACTTAAGGGTTGTAATATAAAATTTAATACAAAAAATGTTATTATATAATTGCCATTTTGTTTGTTAAAGAATTAATAATTCAATCGCCATAATAAAATCATCATTTAAACAAAAAGAAATTAGTAAATAAAAAGAAATATAAAAAAAAAAGCGTTAAATGGCAAGATTATATCTTTTAAATCTGTGCCGGTTTTTAGTCATTGAACTTATTCAAATTAATGTTATTATTGCACATTAAATAAAAAAAATTAAAACAATTCATATATTTTGGATGAGAGTAAGGATTTTTATCATCCATTCTACCATCCATTCTAATATACTTTTGTTATATGGCGTCATTTTTATATGGCTAATATAAGTAAAAAAAAATGTATAATATTTTGAATATATTAACAATATGGAAT
The DNA here is from genome assembly GCA_958336335.1 of Dilophus febrilis. Lineage (NCBI taxonomy): Eukaryota > Metazoa > Arthropoda > Insecta > Diptera > Bibionidae > Dilophus > Dilophus febrilis. The sequence goes on along the minus strand of OY284471.1, from coordinate 46,409,996 downwards.
ATTTCCAAAATAGTTATTTAAATTATAGAACACAGAATTCCAACCAATGTGTTGTGTATTGTGATTGTTAACCAAATAATTTTTCAAAGCATCCATGACAATAGGGTTTATCATTTTGTTCTTTAAATGTTCCCTTATTTAATTGTTTCAAACAGAATGCGCATACAAAGTGTTCGGGATGAAATTTCTTAAACATAGCCGTAATGCAACGTCCAGTAATTGGTTTTGAACAACCAGCACACAATGAACCGCGTTTTGCATGATAATGTGTTTCACAATATGGTAAACCTTCGTGATCAAAAAATGAACCACCCTGAAAGGGTTGACGACAATCCTGAAAATAAACAAACAAACAAAAACACACATATATATTACATATACAATATTTCATCAATTTTTTTTTTATATCCTGTATAGGACCTCTCTTAAACGTATACCAATTTATGTATTTTACTTAAAAAAATAATGCCTAAAATGAATTACTTTCATTTAACTAATCTAACTAATAAGATTGAAATCATATTTTAATAAGTAGACAACAAATTTAAATGCTTGAATACATAACGCAATCATTTATATTAGAATTGTCGAGTACTTTGGCTAGGTGCGGTAGTACACCATTTATTTATAATGCCACTTTCAACATGATTAACAACATTTTAATAAACATCATTTTATTTACAACCTAATATGAATATTAAAAAAAGTATTTGGATAAACAAATATATATTATATATATATTGTATTTAAATGTTTTTTAAAATTAATTTTTCGATAAATAGATAAATAGACAGTCACTTGTGTTCGTTAAATGTATAGGAAAATATTTTGGATTGCATCCAAAAACACAATTTATTTATTTGTATTAATATTGGAAGAACGTTATACTAAACCCACTCTAAATACATGTGAACATTTTTTTTTTTGTATTGGACTATCGAAGGCCCATCGTCGTTTTTGTGTAATAATAAATTTGTTAAATAACATATGCTATAAAAGACATATATTAAAAAAATTGAATGTATATACAATATGAGGAATCTATAGATTGTTCCTACAAATTACAAATGTGGCATTCATGAATGTATTTACTTCAATACAGTAGAGTATTTATATACATATTTTCAAGTGTAAAAAAAAAAACGTTTTTGTGCGATGATGCAATAACGCAAAAAACCTAAATGCAAAGAAGTTGCCTTGCGAATCCTTCCTTGCACATATAAATCGATATACATCCTGTGCGAGCGCGTGTTTTGCTTTCGCAAACGATGGTTGATCTGTATGGTAAAAGCATGTCTAAACCATCGATCGACCCACACCACCGACTCACACAGTCAGTATTCTGTGAAAATCTTATTTATTTATATTTTTTTTTTTTGTTTGTTTTTGGGTTTTTTTTTATATATTTTTTTTTTTTTTATTTATTTTTTTTTTCATAACATTTTCTAACATAAAACAATATTTTTTTATTTTGATAAGTATCCTAACATCAGTTTATAATTGTATTTATAAAATTAAAAAAAAAAAAAAAGAACGATGGTTGTTAATGTTTAATTTTTTTTGAATATTGTTAAGGAAGACGAACTGATTGTGTAGTAGTAGTAGTAGTGAATGTAGGAGATTTTTTTTTTAAATTCAAAAATAAAGTTCATGTATGTATAAGGCATTTTTTTTTTTTTTTGGGTTAATATTAAACGGACAGACTATTAGATAAAACAAAATCATTGAAGCTGAAAAAAAAATTCATATTGCGACATCATCATCATTTCATAATCACATCACCATCATCATATTACTATAATAGTTAAGTGTTGATTTGATTTTTTTTATACGTTTATACGTTATTAATTAGTGTAAACATTTATTTGGCTCAAACGGACGTTGTCTCACAATCATTGAATTGAACGAACTGTATTAATATAGTATAAAAATATATATGTGTATTGAGATTACTCTTCTTCATCTACACCAACACATGTTGGACATACTGGTTTTCCTTCCATGGCATAAAATGATTTACCACGTACTGCCTTTTTACAATCCTATTTTTTTGTTTTGTATATACAATGTTTAGTTATTATAATGTTTATATTTGAGATTAATATATAATGTGTAATGTGTACTGTGAAAGGAATCGTTAGTGTAATAAAATATATATGGGGGGATAGCCAAATATATATATAAAATAAATAATAATATAAACAAACCCGACAAACAAAGCAATCTGGATGCCATTGGGAATTTAATGCTGATATATAATTTTCCATTATCGCTCTATTGCAACCCGTACACTTTGGTGCAAACATATCAAAATAGTCATTACGGCAATATGGTTTACCATCACGTTCATGAAAACCATCTTCACCGAATTGTTGACCACATTGAGCACAGAAAAAATGTTCTGTATGCCATGTTTTTTCCAATGCTGTTACACATTTCTAACAAATAATAATAATAATAATAAATTTTGGAAGATTATTGAATATACATGTAAAAAAAAAAATTAAAAAAAAATCAAAACAAACATCTAAAATGGGTCCATTACAATATGCACATCTTGGACTAAATAAATTATGATAATCTGGTTCACAATATGGATGACCATCACGTTCAAAGAAATTTCTGGTACCCAATTCTTGGGTACAATGAGTACATGTAAAATGTTCTGGATGCCATGTTTTACCCAATGCCGTTATTACTTGACCAACAATTGGTTTATCGCATGCATTGCAACATCCTTTTTGTGTTGTGGTTACTCCTTGACGACTCATATCCGCTTGAAGATTTCCTATTTAAAAATTATTATTATTATTATTACTATTAATGTAAAACAATTATAATTAAATATTTTTTTTTATATTAATTCAAAGTATACCTAGCATAGAATCCAATTGGTCACGTTGTATAGTTTGGGTCGTTGTCGACTCTGAATGACTATACGATATACCTTTATTCGGTTTAGCGTATTCGGTAACCGTTTGATGTTGATGAGAACTAGAGTTGATCTGTTTCGAATAATGAAGAAAATATATATTGTTAAAAAAAATATTAAAAAAAAAATGTTTAGTTTGCCAATTAAAAAAATTCTTTTGTCGTATATATCTATATATTTATATTGTATACGTGTGTCGTTCGTGTATAACACTAAGAACGATATTATTATTATTATTATTAAAATTATATAGGCTTTGCACACGGTCTCTAATTTTTGTGCGAATCATATCTGTATATATATATGTAAGTGGTCAAAACAATATGCACAATTACGTAAATATACATTTTTTTTTTTTTTTCAGAAAAATATGAATAAATTCTATATATATATAGAAATATATAAAACGGAGAAAATTTGAAACGCGTGATATTTTGTACTGTATAGACTTTTACACACAGTTTCGTGAAAATTTTATTATTTTTTTTAAATAATCTGTTTTTGTAGTTGAACAAAAATTAAAAAAATAATAGTGAAAATGAATGGTTTTACCGTGACGAAAAATAAAAACCAAACAAAACAAATTCAATGAGGAGGAGAAAGTAAACAAATTAAGTTTGAACATTTTCTTTTAAAAACACGAACAACACACAATCAGATATGGTGTGTGGTGTTGTTCAATTGGAAAAATCGTTTAGACTTTGAATGAAATTATTAATAAACAAATAAATAGAAATTCTATAAAATATTTTTTGGATTTTTACGGAAAATTAAAAAAAATATATACTGAATTAAAAAAAATTTTAATAGAAAATTAGATTTACTTATTATTATTATTATAATTCTTATTAGATATTAGATAATTTAATAATGTTCTTTCCCGTTATACAGCAAATATTCAACTGATATTTTTCTGTGTTGAAAGTGTTCTCTAAAATTTTCATCAAACGAAAATTTAATTGCGAACTTTCTATTACAAAATATATATTTATATATATATATATATATATATGGGTGGTGTATGTAATTATCAACTAAAAGTTTATACAAAACAGTATATGGTTTCGTGAAATATAATAAAATAACATACGCGCGCGTATATTTTTTAATATAATAATTTTAAAAAAAGATTTTTATTATTTCTAATTATTTTTTTATTTTTTTTTTTTTAGAATATATTTTGATATTGAAAAAAAAGATACCGAGATTTAAATATTCAATGTTTTTTTTTATAAATATTAAAAAATATATATATGATATGTATACAAATATAGAACTACTATAAATACTATGTGCAGGGCACAATAGATTGTATACGCTTTGTAATAATTACACACATTTCATTCAAACATTCAAAATGAAAACTTGAACTTTGTGAAACGTTACCCAACAAAAAAAAGGGTTTTGCCCTGCGAAATGATAGTTTATGGGGTATTCTAAACAAAAAATTCAATTTAGGAATCAATTTTGATCCATATAATAGATTTATGGAAAATGGTTAAGGAAATTATCGCACTCGGTTTTCTCGCTATAGCCGGATTAGGATAGCCGGACAAAACATGTTTAACCTTGAGAACGAAACAAAACGTAATGAGTGGTATAGGTATTCCATTCTAAGAATCCGACTATGTCCAATATCCAATATTTAAATATATATACACATTGTTGCACAATGAAGATTTAGAATTTAAAATTGAATTTAGAATTTTGCATATAATGCATTCTCTGCGTGAAAAATATTGTATCTATATGGTTTTCCTATTTCCTATACATCGTTCACCAAAACGGATTCAGCAGATTTGATCCGAGAAAGCTCCGAAGAATTGATTTTAAAATAATAATAATATTTAATATATATTTCATGATTTCAGCCGGATAAAATTAAAAAAACAGAAGTGTTAGGAGGATAGACACATGGTTTCCATGGTATTCATCATCAAAAACTATATATAGAACATTAACTAGAAGTGTGTTATAATAATATATGATGATAAAGTTATTTATTGATTCATAGAGAGATTCCAAAAAAAAAACCACCCAGAATTTGTCTATCAGACTCTGACTATTGTATAAATATATAAATTTAGTATATAAAATATTTATGGAATAAATGAAGAAGCCAATAAAGGATACACACGAAAATTTTGTGATCGAATACACAACAAAACACACCAAAACACACCAACACATCGCGTACATAAAAATTTTTTTGGAATGATTAAAAAAAAAAATTATTGTATACATTGGATTTTTTTTTTTGTTTTTCGTTAATGTTTTTGAATTGTGTTGTGTGTTTAATAAAATTAGTGTGTATACAAAAAAAAAAAAAAATTATACTTATTTATAGAAGAAAACCAAAATATACAAAGTCAAGTTAGAATTTGTTGCTCCGTGTGCAACAAAATCCAACTTTTTTAATTTACTTAGATTTTATTATAATTTTACGCGATTTTTTTTTTTTTGTTTTTTACACTTTCCACAAAAATGTTTTTGTATTTTTTTTTTTTATTTTTTTCTTATATATTTAATACATTATTTATGTGTGTGTCTTTAAAATATAAAACATTATTGGGTTAGTAGAATCAATCAAAATATACAGAGAGATAACACACAAAATTTATATCAGGAAAATAATGCGATTTAATTAAGGAAAAAAAAAACAAAAAAAACATGACAAAATAAAATACAATTAACAACATTACAAGACAATTAAATTAAGGAACATTAATTTGTTTTTTTTTTTTTTGTTATTATTCAACAAAAACAAACAACTGCGGTAGTTTGCAAAATACAATATTAGTACAGAAAAGACAGAAAAAACCAAAAAACTATCAGTTTCGCGTATAACAAAAATAATATTTTGGCTATTTTCCAAAGGAACAAATACATTAAATAATAATAATAATATGTGCGAGACTGATTTTGAATTCATAAAAATAAAATTTTTATTTTTTATTTTGTTTTAACATTGATTTTTTTAATATATGTATCGTTTTTTTTTTTTTTAGTATTTATTTTTAATAATCTCATCATTGATATGAATTAATCACAAAAATATAAATCAAAAGAGAATATACTACTCTAACCTGCACTCGTATGCTCGACTTTGAGATGCCACGAAAGGACTTTAAACAATAATTTCATGGTGATGGTTTTAGTTAAATAAATTGCGCAGACAGTAGTAAAAAAATCTTTTAAATTCAATTAGTTATGGAATTTAATTCAAAATGATTCAATTTAACAAAAAAAAAAATTTGACCATTATAATATCGGACACTTATATTATATAGCCACTAATCTCCGTTGTAACACCTCCTTTGGTCTATATGACACCATCCATTCTTTTAGACGTGGAATTTACTAAGTTTTTGCATTCATCCGGTGTTTCTATGTATTCCTCATTTCAATGATTTTTCCTTGGAATTCTTCACTTCTTCAATTATAACTTTCATATCATGTTTTTACTTTGTTTTATTAATGCCCACAATGATTCTATTGGACTTAAATCGAGACTGTATGGTTGTTTTTAATCTTATTATTAATAAGAATAATACGAAATATTCCTAAAGAACTTAATGCAACTAATTATACGGCTACCGTATCAGATATTTAAATTGAATATAGTTTAACCGGTTCATTTGAGTCACATAAAGTGGTAGAACATTTAATGTTACTGATCGTGATAAGCGCAACTGTGATAACACAGGAGAAGTGTTGGGAGTGATATAACTCTAAAATGGTCAACAGCAATCCAAAAAGTGGACAAGGCAATGGATTCATAAACCGAACTATATGAATATAAGATAAAAATCAAGACATATTTTATTAAACAATGTTTTTTTCCTAATAATAATCCCTAATAATTTTTTATCACAAATCAAAGTCCCTTTCAATTGTTTTGCAAAAAAGAAAACAATAAACAATTTTGAGTTCTGCGGCAATGGAATAGCATTATATTTTGATGATGAATGTAAATTTGTTATTGTTTGTGATTCCGATAATCGAGGAATTCACACAAAAAATGAAGCATTCCATCGTGATTGTTTAAAACGCACTGTGAAATTTTCAGCCAGTTATTATAATTTACATTTCAAAAGGAGTCGTCGTTTCTTTGTTTTAATTTACTTACTTAATTTTATTAATTTACATTTCATTTAGTGTACGGTTAACTCCCAAAATCACATTCATATATTAAATGACTACCTTTTGCGATTGACTATTAAATTATATTCAAACGGCGAACATATACATTTCAATACGATGTTGCTCTACCACAAACCGCTAAAGCAACTAAGAACTGGTTGGAGGCTAAAGAAATATGTTTAGAAATCCACTTTTAGAAATAGGTATCTTCTAGTCCTGATTTAAGTCCAATAGAATCATTGTGGACATTAATAAAACAAAGTAAAAACATGATATGAAAGTTACAATTGAAGGAGTGAAGAATTCCAAGGAAAAATCATTGAAATGAGGAATAAAAAAACACCGGATGAATGCAAAAATTTAGTAAATACAACGTCTAAGAATGGATGCTATTATAAAGGCCAAAGGAGGTGTTACAAAGAATATTAGTGGTGTATAATATAAGTGTCCGATATTATAATGGTCAAATGTCAAAAAAATTATAATGGTTTGTTAAATTGAATCATTTTGAATTAAATTCTATAACTAATTGAATTTAAAAGTTTTTTTGACTTCTGTCTGCGCAATTATTTAACTAAAACCATCATTTTGTGAAATAAAATTGGAAGGATTAAAAAATTATTGTTTAAAGTCCTTTTTTTGGCATCTCAAAATCGAGCAATCGAAAAAATAATAGCAGGTGTCTGATATAATAGTAGTTAGAGTAGTATACATATATCAATTATAAACCAAACATTTACATTTTCATTTAATTTAGGTATGAGATAACTTAACTTTGAATTTTTTTAGTTGGATTATGAAATTGTGCAAACCGATTGTGCGACCTTTATTACAACAATTTAAACTGATAATATTATAATTTCCCAATTGAATGTCTCAGAAAAAAACTATTAAAAATAATTCACGGTGAATGGGGGCACATTTATTAAATATAATTACACATTTTTGATTGTTTTTCATATATTATTGATTGAAATGCGGGGTGGTGGTGGCTGGTGGTGGTGGGTGGTCGATTAAATATTAGAGATTTTATTTTAACAATTAGACAATTTGGAATTTACAAAATTTCAAAAATTTAATATATTAGATTCATTTTATAAAATTAAATGTGGGATGGATGTGTGAATGTGCCAGCTATTATTTTTATTATCGATTATCTCATAATAAATATACTTTATGATATAGAATTTTTTTTATAATAATAATTATAGTATTGTTTGTTTATATAGAAAGAATTGAATTGTATACATATTTGAAGGAATTAATATGAGGAAACTATTTTGTTTCTGTTTTATTGGCAATTAAAAATTTTGGCAATAGTAATAGTATAATAATGTAGAAATATTAATAATAATAATATACATATTTGTAAAATGTTTATGTTTAAATTATTTCAGAAAATTATTAATTACTATAATATTATATTTTTATATTATTATTATTAGTATATCTTGACAAAAAAAAGAAATATTTAAATAATTTAGAGAATAAAAATCGTAATAATTGGAATATAATAAATTTCTATAAAATAAAATGCCTTCAGATGCAATTTGTAAAAATAATAAGACATGTTATTGTATAAATGTATAAATTTTTTTATAAAAAAAAAAAAACTGTTAAATATAGTGTTTAAAAATTGAATAAAACAATTACTCCTAATCGTAAACTAAACTAATAACTAACTTTGCTGTAAGTGCGTCTAAACATTTGTTATTAAATTCAAAGAATCTATTTTTAAAAAATTCTCGCATCACAAACACATTAATTTCTTAACACATTACATTGAATTTAAAATTTGTTTTTGTTTTTTAAATTGTTATTCTAAATGGAAACAAAAATTTGCGCTCATGAAACTTATTAAAACATTAAATGTAAAGTAATTTAACAGAATAATATAATTCGTTAAATAAAAGCAAAAGGATTCGTTTTGTATATATCTGATAGAAGTACGAATAGACCAGGTGTTTTAAAAAAAAAAAAAACTGATTCGTTAAAGGTATAAATTTTCATTGTCATTGATATAATTTCCAAAGTTATTTTTTACAACAGGATAACGTAAATAATTTTTCATATTAATAAAGTATTTAATACTATAGTTGTTTTAATACTATATATATCATATATTCAGAATATTTTGTAAAATTTATTATCATATCAGCAAGGTTACACTATTTTTAATTAATAAAATTAATTAATACATATTTATTAAAAAATAGTACCTCAAACTGATCATATAACTGTTCTAAAATTCATCATTGATTATGATATTATTAAAGAAAAATAAAACATAGACTATTTTTGTCTAAAAACTTACCTTAAAATCCGATAAAGATGCCATTAAATCATCCAGTTCCTTTGTTGCTGAAGATGCAAATGCACCGGGTGATGTTGCAGTTGTTTGATTTGATTGTATAATTTGACGTTCGATTTGATTTTGATCATCTATATACATTATAAAACAAAAAAATTAAAATCACTTAAAATATACAAGATACAATTCATAGAAAATGTATAATGAACGTTCGTTCGTTCATTTTTTTTTTTCTGGTTAGGTTGAATTTATAAAGTAATAATTTTTTCTTATAAATTTTAATATTTATAATATATATATAAATTATGGGTAAACGAGGAGAAAACTAAGTATATGATCGCACCAACGAACAGTAGGTTTATGGCACAACATCAAAGCGTATTAATTGGTCAGAACAAATATGAAACGGCGGACACAGGTTTAGCTACCTTGGAAGCAGCATAAACAGCAAAAACGATATAGCGGAGGAAGTTCAATCCCGGATTGCTTCGGGAAAGAAAAGGCCTTTTACGGTTTGCGAAAGATGTTCTTCTCGAAGACATTGAGTAAAACATTGAAACTAAAGCTATATCACAAACACTGATTCGACCAATTGTGACCTACGGTTCTGAAACGTGGTGCATGACACAGGCCACCGAACGGCGACTTGGACCGTTCGAAAAGAAAATACTACGCCTCATCTTTGGACCGACAAAGGAAAGGGGATGGTGGTGTAGGCGGTTCGATTTCGAGCTATATAAATTATCCCGACATCGTTCGGTTCATTAAGATTGGTCGCCTGAGGTGGTTTGGTCATGTGGTACGAATGGATGGCGATCGTATACCGTCAAAAATGCTGGACAGCAAACCGGGCGGATCTAGGAGTGTGGCAAGACCGCGGGGTAGGTGGAAAGATGAAGTAGAAGTGGACCATCGGGCCCTCGGCATTTCCGGCTGGCGGACGTTGGCGGTAAATAGGTCCGGTTGGAGGAGGCTGTTAATGGACGTCCAAAACCAATTGTAGGTAGGTTGTAGGCGCGCTGAAGTAAGTAAGTAATATATATATAAATAAATTTCCTTTTATAAATCCTATAAAATCAGATACAGATATGAATGAATTAAATCGGATTTTTTTAAATAGTGATTACACACGCCTATTAAAAGATTTTATTTTTATCGTTCATTATAATACCTTGGAAAATGCTTGATTATAATAATCCACATCATCATACATATTAAAAATATCTCCCTACTCTCTAAATGTTAGAAATATAATAAAGAATCGAATTCTATTAAGTTTATATTCCAAATAACAGCAAAAAAATATCGCATCAACAGAAATTAATTGCCCAAAAAAAAAAAAATTGTTCTTGTAATTTCTTTCAAAAGTTTTTCACGATTTTTTGGGTGGTCAAATTATGAAGCTGAAATTGATCTAATATTTACAAACAAATAAATTGCGTTAACGCATAAAAATTGAAATGTAAGATACTGCTTCAGTTATTACTGCGCTGCTGCTTGTTCAGTATTACACTTGGAAAATGTTTATTAATTGGTTTCGCGAAATATCTATATATTGATTGATTGTTAGGGGTGGAGTTGTGTTTTGTTAAATAAATATATAATAACGTTAACTGTAACGTCGTTATCCGTATAAAATAACAAAAAAAAACAAAGGAAATACACTATACTGCAACATTCCAAAATATGATATTCGGTTAAATAAAATACTAAACATATTAACTATAAAGAAACAAATAACATATCTGATATGTTGTGCTGTGGAGATCTGAATATGTTCTGATATAATCTGATAATTAATATATTTACCTCGATTCTGATAAGTAGGTATCATTTTTTCCGTTTTTGTTTCACGTACGGTAATTGTAACATGTTTACCCGAAGGTGTTTTTTGTGTTGGCGTTGAAGTTCTATATGTAATAATAGAAGAAAAACAAAAAAAAAACACATTAATTTCAGGTTATTCATGTGAATTTAATAAATATTAATATTATTACAAATTAAAATATTACCCATTTGGAACTGCATAAATTGGCACGGGACTATGTGCATTATTTAATTCCTCTAATAAACTATCAACAGATGGTCGTTTTACGGAATTAGTTAAAGCATTTTGTTGTTGTTGTTGTTGTGATAATGTGGTTGAATCATTTACCACCGAATTTATGCCATTCGTAGCATTAATGTTATTATTACGTTTTTCCGAATATCTTGCTGTACTTAAATCTTGTAATAATGAATCTAATTCAGATAAATGACTTGTAGTTTGTTGTTTAGACAATGAACCATATGACTGTTGGCCACCACGTGAACCCGGCGTGATTGATTGATTATAATTAGATGCGGTTGCGTTTATATCATAATTCGGTGATGACTTACTACTATTGTACTTATTAATTTCATTATTCAATTGTTGTTGTTGTTGTTGATAATTTTGCTGTATGTATAAATAAAATAAAAAAATTAATATTAAAACATTTTAAAATTTGAATTTTCTATACAAAAAATATATGTAGATTACGTACCATTGGTGAGGAAGATTGTTTTACTCTAAGACTTCCATATCCTGGTGATGTTCCATTATTTTGTATATCATTATACGTTGATGAATTTTGTTGATAGCCAGGCACTCCATTTTGAAGATCAGCTAATAATGCATCTATAAATATAAATTATATTTTAATATTTTAATATTCGTTTTATTGGAAATGTATTTTGTAAGTTAAGTGGGTTAATATGTCAACCTTGTATATATATATATATTAAAGAATTTAAAAAAAAAAAAAAAACCATTGTTGATTGTGTTTAGAGAGATGAGTTATTTTTCAAAAATAAAATAGAATAGAACAATACTAATTATCATTGTTGAATTAATTACCAACTACCAAAACAAAACAATTATTCTAATAAACCTGCCGCTGCCACCCGCCCATTCAGGAAAATAAAAGTGATTTTATATCTGCATATATAAAATTTACACACCACACGCACTTACTTATATATGATTCAAATTTCCATACATTAAATGGATCTGAATAGGTAATTGATGGTGATGGTGATGCTATTACAATTGATTCGCTTGTCATTGTTGTTTTTGTTTTTGTTTTTTTAAGTTATAAACAATATTTATTGAACTATAAACATATATATATTCTTACGTATTATATATTTTATTGGGTTTTATTTAATATACTATAATAGAAAATTCTATATGCACTTCAAGAATAATACAAAAAGAAAAAAATAATTGTCAATTGGGCTTTTAAATTGAAATGTCTCTATATTATCTTGTAAGTTTTTATAAATTGTATAGATTTTTTGTCAATATATATTTTCAAATAAATTGTTAACCCACATATAAACTATGTATTATATATATATATATATATATTAATTTAAGATCATAAAAATATATGTGAAATGATGTAATTTGGAATCTGTGGGTAGTGGGTCTTATGATATACTTATTAAAAATCGTTGTTGTACTTTAAAAGACATATATTATTATACAATTACAATTAACAAAGTAATAATATTCAATAACTTATATATATTACGATTGGTAGCTTGTAGAAAATCAAACCATCCAAAAATAGATTACAAATTTTAACTGGATTTTCATAAGTAAAAATAACCTTTTATAGCGAACTAACAGAGCGCACATATTGAACGTTACATAACATCAAAAATGTATTTTTATAATTTTTTTAATAAGCTATTATTTATTGATGATCTATTTTGTATTATTGATTAGATTATTTTGTATAAATTAGCGATTGAGTTAAACCTTTTGTAATACCAACTAAAATAATAGTGGATCGAAACAAAATAATATTATATAAACAATGTTTAATCGTTTATTTATTTAATTGATTTTAATTTAATTAAAAATAAATATTTAATTGTTTTATGTTTATAAAAGAAAAATAAATAGGAAACGGGTAAAAAAAAAAAACAGCCTAAATGTGAAAAATGAATAAAAACATGCAGGTAAAAAATGATTTAAATTTAGAATATGGATATTTTCGTTTTCGTTCCTCTCTATAATAAATTCTATTTGCACATTGAAACAAATTATTATTATTTGAATTAGGTAAAACTTATCCTCCTCTATCTACATATGGCTAATTTCTAAATTCTTAGCTACTTTTTCAAAATAATATAATTCTTTTTAGATTTTTAGACTTGAAAATATACAGTGTGAAAATATAACAATATTCATTGTAAATAACACTACAATAATAATAATAATAACAATTTCATTTTCAATTTAATGACGTCAAATTAATTTTTTTAATAATGAAAATGATATAACTCTTGGATGATTTTATTAAATGAATACACATCAACTATTATATAGAACAATTTTACGTTGTATAAGATGAATGTGATGTACATATAGAATCATAGAATATACATAGTACAAGACACATCGTCAACAACGTAATTTTTGCTATTTTATATAAAATATATTATATATACTAGATCGAGAGATCAGTTTATTTATAATTGATTTTGTATTTATTTTATACTAAAAAACAAACACACATACACACGAATATATAAAATTGTATTAATAGATTTAAAATGGTTAAAAAATTGTATAAGAAATTCCCAAATAAACAAATAACAAATAATAAACAAATGTATTCTATATGATAAAGAACAATATGAGAATAAACAGCGAATAAATTAATATTTTTATAAAAAAAAAATACAAAATAAATACAAAAAAAATTCAAAATAGTTTTAAAACACTGTACAAAAATTGATTTGGTACGTAAAAAAACACACGTAAACTTGAAGTAATCAGTCGACAAAATTAAACTAAACATAGATCAACGAATAACAAAAAGATTTTTTTTTTTTTTTCATATGCGATGATCTTTTCATGTTTGTAGTATGTTGGTTGATCTTATAAATTATCATAATACACATATATATATATATGTATAGTGAAATGACGCAATTTTTGTGATATATATATATATATATATGAATATTTTGTTTTTGAATTCGAATTATGTATTAAAAATTTATGAAGAATGCATGTGTATATCATAGTATAGTGAATGAGCAGTATACGGGCAGTGTATACGGGAGGCCATAAAGCAGTTAATTTTTTACATCTCGGATCGGAATAACACAATAATTGATTAAATATACTTTAGTCGGGAAACCAGTAGTAGTAGCACATGAGAAGACGCTCATCATAATTCCCAATAACCACCAAATCAAAAAAAAAACATTTAACACATATACGTAACAAAATATATTTTCTCACAATATTAATTGTTGTCATTGCGCGGCGAATGGGGACAACACGATAATTCAGATATCAAATATATAATTGCGATCAATAGATCAATAGATCATCAACAGACGATATATTTTATATAAAAATAAAAAAAACAACAAAATAATACCTTCCATAATTAATTTAAATAAAGTAAATATGATCGGGATAAACTCAGAAAATGAACTAAAATCATTTCTAAATCTTACGTGAAATATATTTCTAATATTCGATGTGTAATTTTTATTATAAAAATAAAATTGGTTAACTTTTTTTTTTAATAATAATAATACAACACACATAATACTTAAAGGTATATAACATCTCAATTGCCCATCATGATTCAATTATATATTGTAAATGTATACTACTCTAACCACTATTAAATCGGACACCTTCTATTCTATTCGTATGCTCGACTTGCCGAGATGCCGAGATGCCGAGAAAGGACTTGAAACAATAATTTTTTAATCCTTCCAATTTTATTTCATAAAATGATGGTTTCAGTTAAATAAATGCGCAGACAGAAGTTAAAAAACTTTTAAATTCAATTAGTTATGGAATTTAATTCAAAATGATTCAATTTCACCATTATAATATCGGACACTTATATTATAGGCCACTAATCTCCTTTGTAACACCTCCTTTGGTCTATATGACACCATCCATTCTCTTAGACGTGCGGTATTTACTAAGTTTTTGCATTCATCCGGTGTTTTTCTATTCCTCATTTCAGTGATTTTTCCTTGGAATTCTTCACTCCTCAGTTGTAACTTTCTTATTATTTTTTAACTTTGTTTTATTAGTGTCCACAATGATTCTATATAAGGACTTAAATCGGGACTGTATGGTTGTTTTTAATCTTATTATTATTAAGAATAATATCCCTAAAGAAGTTAATGTAGCTATAATTGTAAGTCTACCGTATCAGATATTTAAATAAAATGTGGTTTAACCGCGGTTCATTTGAGGAACAGAAAGTGGTGTAAAATCTAATTTTACTGATCGGGATAACACCACCGTGAAAAAATAGGAGAAATGCTGTGAGTGATATGACTCTAAAATGGTCAACAGCAATCCAAAAAGTATGCGACCGCACGAAAGTGGACGAGGCATTGGATTCATAAACCGAACTATATGAATATAAGATAAAAATACAGACATATTTTATTAAACAATGTTTTTTTCCTAATAATAATTCCTAATAATTTTTTATCACAAATCAAAGTCCCTTTCAATTGTTTTGCAAAAAACAAAACAATAAACAATTTTAAGTTCTGCGGCAATGGAATAGTATTATATTTTGATGATGAATGTAAATTTGTTATTGTTGCGGTGATTCCAAATAATCGAGTAATTCACACACAAAATGAAGCATTCCATCGTGATTGTTTAAAACGCACTGTGAAATTTTCAACCAGTTATTATAATTTACATTTCAAAAGGAGTCGTCGTTTCTTTGTTTTAATTTACTGACTTAATTTTGTTAATTTACATTTCATTTAGTGTATGGTTAACTCCCAAAATCACATTCATATATTAAATGACTACATTTTGCGATTGACTATTAAATTATATTCAAACGGCGAACATATACATTTCAATACGATGTTGCTCTACCACAAACCGCTAAAGCAACTAAGAACCGGGTTGGAAACTAAAGAAATGGGTAAAGGAATACACTTTTAGAAGTGGGCATCTTCAAGTCCTGATTTAAGTCCAACAGAATCGTTGTGGGCATTAATAAAACAAAGTAAAAACATGATAAGAAAGTTACAATTGAAGGAGTGAAGAATTCCAAGGAAAAATCATTTAAGAGAGGAATACATAGAAACACCAGATGAATGCAAAAACTTAGTAAATACAACGTCTAAGAGAATGGATGATTTAATAGTGGTTATAGAGTAGTACAGCATTTACGCATATATCCCTCGGGTAAAAAATGTTCATATTTGTTTTTTTCATTCATTTATGGATATATTTATTTACATAGGTTAACGTTATAGAACAGACAGACAGATATTTTTATTTGGAAAAGTTAAAGTATTTACATTTAGGTTTAAGTGTACGTATTAAAAGTGTACGTTTTAAAAAAAACCTTCAAATATTATACAGTGTTTAACATATCCATAATTTTAAAATTTATAAATGTAAATGTATAATATATAAAATGTATAAGTACAATAATAGTTAATTGAAATGTCTTCAAGGCAAGGTATGTATATAGATACTATCAAGCAACACACAGCATATATCTATACAATGTAATGTCCATTATTTATAGGACACAATGCGATAGATGATATGGATGCGAATTTATACATAATTAAAACATATTACTTACATCCTGGTAAAATTCCATTTTCACGCACTGTACATCTATATGGTTGTCGTGCACCTGGATCAACTTTGCCATACATAGAACGATCCATTTTTTTTGCAGAATTTTGAAGGAAAACTAGTACTAGTTTTATTGTTTAACACTTCTTCAATTTTTAGTTTGACCACTTTTAAAATTACCATATATCTTTATTAAGAGTGTTCTTTAGTTATAATAAATAACTATATATTGAACCGTATTATAAAATGTTAACTGTGTGTGTAATAATCACAAAAATATGCATTTAAATTCAAATATGTATTGTGTATTGCATTTTATTGTAAATGGATCAAAATGATCAATTTACAAATAATTATTAAAGAATTTTATTTAATTAATGAATGTAAAATCTATACAAAAATATCAATATCGTCGTAAAATGGATTAACGCATATAATCAATAAAATGCAGTTTAATTAATTATCATAAATTTAAGAATACAAGTTATGAAACGTGCGTAGGAAAGAATTGTAACGGAAAATATCCTACTTATAATTCCAATACAGTATATATATTAGCAACAGAAAATATATAATTTATATACAATAGAGTATAGTTAATTAAATACATATTTTAAAATATAGAAATTTGTAGTGTTTTAAATCGAAATCGAAATGTACTCAATGACACAAACCACCAAAATATAATTATAAATTGATTTTGAATATGTTTGAATAATTTGACAAACTACAAGAATTTTTGTTAGTTTTCTGTTCAATACAACATTTATTATTATTATATAAGCCTTCGGTCTGTTTTTTTGGCTGTTTTTACAATTTGGGAGGTTTATTTGTTTGTATAAGAAAAAAAAATAAAAACCGAGCATTTTGAATGCCTAATCATTCAAATATCTATAATTAAACTAATCATCACAAATAAAAACCGTCAGTTGTCATCAATCAATATTTTTAAATATTTCTGTTTTTGAAATTGAATTTATATTGAAAAGTATATTATATCATTATATTCTGAAGTTATAATAGAATGGTTTTGTTGCATTGTAAAGCAAAATCTATTTTCTTTTTCTTGTGTGTTGTTTACTTACGACATATATAAATCATTTTGAATTTTAATTTTGAATAAATACAGAAAATTGTTACAATTACAAACAATGTGTGAAAGATATATTTATTTTTTTTTTTAATTAATACGCGCGTAGGAAGTTTATATGTTTGTTTTATATGCGTATCGCTCTACATATGCACTAACAAACTGCATTTATTTCATACTAATTTTTCTACTACTATACTTACTTAGGAAGAATATATTCTAATTAAATTAATCATATTTTATTACAGATTATTATTAAATGTATTTTTGTATTCATAGATAGATATTAAGCTTAAAAAAACTGAAAATTTTTAGATGACGGGATAAATTATCCACAAGTCTGTTGTGGTTAGGATATTCTTTTAATCAGCCATACGACAACTTTTGGATAATTTAACGTAATAAATACAAAACAAACACACACCCACACATGCATATATAGTTATTACTTTTATAAATAATATATATATATATATATATCTATAAATAAATATTCTATAGAAAATATATCGTCGTCGTCGACGTTCCATATATATTCTATAAACAACATGTGAATTATTTACGACATCTTTTATTACTATATATTATTCTTTTCCGTGGAGAGTTGTTAAAACTAATATAGTATAAAAGAAAAATAAAAATAAAATTGATGTCATGCACCACCACCAATCGACCGACCGACCCGACAGTCTTATTATAAAAAAATAATTCGAGCCCAGAGCTCATTATCAGCATAATAAAAATGCCCAATTATTATGTTATACTATATGTGATACAAGATGATATCACTATGTTGTGAGTTAATTGTTTTGCAAATTAATATCATAATAATGGGAATTCAATAAAAACCCGACTATTACTAATTCAAGTATACACTTATAATACTGATGTGGTGAATATTATTACCACATAGATTACTCATTATTATGTTGTATATATACTTTAATTATTTTGAATTTAAATATCATTTATTGCAATTTTAATTTTTAAATAAATGCACACACACAAACACACGCTTTAATTATATGGTATATTATTTTAAAATGTTCAATTGTAATATTTATTGAATATATATGAACTAGAATTTAATAATCACATTATCACACAATCAGTTATCAAATATCAAACGAAAAAAAAACTGCTAAAACTTTATATTTATACAATTATATTATTCAAAATATTGTTCATGTTCCGAATAACCGAGATGAAATGAAATCGAAAACATTCTATTACGTCACTAATAAGTATACTAATAATAATAATACTACAATACGGCGACAATATATTAATAATAATAATAATAATAATTCAATGTAACCCGATGAAAATGTGAAAATATACAAACATTTCACATTGACAATTCATATTTTACTAAATTTTACTATACACAATATGACTTCACGATGTATAGACAGACGGTGGTATTATAGGTCGTATATTTTGTTATTTCTGTATGTATATTTTATTATTTATTTAATAATGTATTTATAAATTTACAAAAAAAATATATATATATACATTATAATAATAAGTATTCGATGTTAGTGATAAAATTTATATATATATTTACTATATACAGACATCCTCATAATTTGTTTACAAATAAATAAAATCAACTAATATATATATAAAAGAATTGAAAAAAAAAAAACGCTGCTATAGATCTAAATCAAATAGGACGAGCTTTTATATGTTAGCGACCAGAGCGGATAGGGCGCTAAAGATATCGACAGCTCCTCATAAAATTATTCTATGGGTATTATGGGTCACACTTAACCATAATACTCCATATTTGTAATAATTAAAAATACCAAAAATAATATAAGTATAACAAAATTCATTAACACTCTGTATATAAATAAGTTGGCAATTCATTATATTCACAACAACAACAACAACAACGACAAACATTGGGGCCTGGCATGCAAAATTTTGTATCCATATAAGGACAAAACAAAAATTACGATTTATAAGATTGATTTTTAATAAATGTATTACGATTTACGATATCATGTAAAAAAAAAGAGCAAATAGAAAATATTAAAACAAACTATTTGAGCACACACGCAGACATTTGATTTTTATTTAATCCATATAAATATGAATATCATTTGAATGACATTGACTACCTATATTTAACGGTATAAAATGAAATTACATGTCCATAGTTATGGTTGTTGCGGATAATATAAGTGGATGTCGCATGTATACGATTAAGTATAGCACTTATGGATTAAAAAAAAAACAGCTAGAAATCATAAACCACACCATATAACATATATAGAAACGCATACATTCCTTTCAGTTACTATATAGACCTCCTAGGTCATACAACGATAGTTTTTTTTTTTTAATTGAATATAAAAAATTGGCTATCAACAAAAAACAAAAAACACATTGTTATTTTTTTCATTGATCGATTACCTACTATACCGGTTGATGATGTACAGTGTGTACACACACAAAATTGTACTCAATACTTATCAGCCATTTACGAGGCTTTGTATTAAATTGTCTATATGTATATTAAAATATTATCCGATTATATTATTATTATTACTATATACACTTAAATAATTGCATTTTTGTGTTGTGGTATAAAAAAAACACCTTCAGTTTTTTTAAAATTGCATTCTGCCATTACTCGCTGCCTATATTTAATGTATTCGTAAAATCATTCCCACACATATGATGAAAAACAATTTGCAATTTGCAATAAAATGCCACGGTCTTGTGACGGTCGAACATGATCATGTATTTTTTTATACGTGTATTTAAATCCAAAGAATAATTCTTTTTTTCAATAATTAATGAATGATTCACTTTTGTATGCAGTCATTGACACTTATTATTTGTCGTAATGTTATGTTATGTTATGCATTAAATTAGAACAGATATATAAATATTTTAATTTGCCAGCATAATAGAGATTTATCCTACTTTGAATACATAATTAACATTTTTAGTGATTGGTTGGCAAACACATTCCGTAAATATTTAATCCCAATAATGATTAATGAATATCAACGGATTTCTAGGTTATGATCAATGAAAAATAGTGTGCAAACAATAGATATAAGAGATATAAGACTCTTATATCTATTGTGCAAACCAACATTTTCAATATATAAATATAGGAATAATTTAATTTCGTTAAATTACGAGTTTGGAAAATTCATAACTAAAAAAAAAAAAACAAATATAATTAATCATATACCAATGAATAATAAAACTTAAACGTAATCACATATTTGATAAATAAACCATAAATGTGATGACATCATTTTATAAGAAATAATACCAGACCAGGCAAAAAAAAATGGAAACCTGGTTAAAAATATATAAACATAAAGCAACAAAAACAGATTTTTTTGAATAATTACCTAAATCGTCCATATTTCCTTTTAAAAATCCTTCTTAATTGTAATTAAAAATATAATAAGAATAAAAACACACAGCCACTTGTTAAAATTTTCCAATAAAAATATTAAATAAAAAAAAAACACTTCTTTTTTAACACAACAAAAATAATAATATAATAAAAAAA
This sequence comes from Dilophus febrilis, assembly GCA_958336335.1. Taxonomy (NCBI): domain Eukaryota; kingdom Metazoa; phylum Arthropoda; class Insecta; order Diptera; family Bibionidae; genus Dilophus; species Dilophus febrilis. The sequence continues at coordinate 46,388,337 of OY284471.1, read as the reverse complement.
ATAATGAATGAATCTAGCGAGTGCGAAAACAACAAGACCGAAAAGCAATATAAAATGAATGAATATGAAATTTTTGCGTATGCGAAATGCAAGATTGCGAATGCAAATGGAATGATAATTTTTGAGATTTTCATATTGGAAAACAATGCGTAAATGAATTTGATGGATGAATTTTTTTTTTGAAAATAGAAATTCATCGTATTCAAATTCAAAATATTTGAAATATCAAGATTTAGGGGGTCGAATGGGGTGTTGCTTATCAATCTCCTCAGGGACATCGGTCATAATTTAATTATAATAAAAGTCAATTTTTAAATATTAATTATTAATATATTTATATACGAAATTGTGAAAAATACAGAATAACAATAAACATTTGTGGATTTATTTGTGGTATAGATAATAAAGTAAAGAATGAAAATGCTAAACATGTATAAAGTGTATTTTTGAATACATATATTCATTTAATTTAACTTAATTTGGATTATTCGAATTGCCCTTTTTTAAATTATAATTCTTAAATTTCTCCGTTTTAAATAATATCAATATTTTAAAAATTTGTATAAAAAAAGTTTATCTAATATTTTGGAGATTCAAAAACTTAAAATTATTTTATATATATATAAATATATATAAAAAAAAATACTATGAACTATATATTGAGTGTTTATCATCTGAGAATAAGTCTTATAAAGTGTGTTTTTTGTATTTTTTGTTATAGTTTATATTTCTTTTGTAAATATAATTTTTTGCAATTCCTTTTTGAAAACCATTTAAACGAATAAATATTCATATAACGATATCTTTTCTTTTTTTTTTTTAATTATTAATTGCGGTTATTCATTTATGCAAACAAAAAAGAAACTTCTTACTATATATATATATTCGTGATATTTTTAAATATTGCAATTAAAAATGTTGGTGGTTACTTTATTTTAAACTTAAAAATATATATTTTGGTGAATATATTGTCATAATAAGAACATTATTACTTAAAGATCATGAGTGGGGTATAAACACATAAATATAGTTATTCGAATAAAATAACTTTAAATTATTCCCGATTTAGTAAATAAAATTCAAAAGTTTTACAAAATGCATTTTTATAAATAATATTTTGGAATGATAATTTCATTTTATGTTTTTTTTTGGTTTAAGTCTTTTAAAAACATTACATTTTTTTTTTTTTGTAACGTGCTATACAATAAAAATATAAAAAGAATATGCTTTCAATGCATAATAATGTAACTACACACGTTAATAAAATCGAATGTATAGTGTGTATAAATTGTTGTAAATTATGTTAAAAAAAAATGTCTAATTAAAAATGAGAATCCTCTTTTGTCTTTAAATTAAAATGAGATTGTAATAATATATAGATATCATCACATTATAATGACGAATTATTTTTCCTTTTAAATTTAAACGGTTTCATAATTACGTTTAAATGCTCTGTAAAGACAACATGCATAACAAACGCCAAGTAACTAGAATAACACAAGAACATAAAATAATAGATTATTTGTTTATAAGTTATATCTTGGTTTAAGTTAAATGTGTATAGTAAAACCATATATTTACTTGAACGAATGCAACGGCAAGGCCCACACCAGCCAATAAATACGTATTCGATTCGAAAAAATGTAATAATTTTGATTTACATCCAACATCGTTTGCCCATTGAATCGTACATTCTTCTTGTTGCACCGGCAATTTTTGACAACAAGCTTTCGGTATTGTACCATTTAAGAATTTAGTTTTCCAATCTTCTGGTCCATTGATTCCACAACATGTCATCTATAATCACATGATTAAAATAAATTGTGTGTGTAAAATATATATATAATGCTCCATTTTGGAAATTATATATACCTCTGTTTGAATTAATTTCCAAGCTTCAGCATTACTTTCATAATTCTTTAATGTTGTATTGAAGCCATTATCAAGAATACCTTCTAATTGATCATGTTTAATATAAGCGGCTATGCCAACGCTTATCTCTATTATGAAAATAAATACCAATAATATCGAAAACTATAAAATATAAAAATGTTAAATTACTGTGTGATATGTATTTTATCCTACATATAATTAAAACATATAACATATAGTATAACTTTAAATTACACTTACACTTAATACCATACAAGAATTTTCTTTAACGGCACCGCAACATCCCAAAAATGATATAATAAATATTACCGAACCAACTACCATAAATAAAATGGCTGCTGTCCAAAAACTTTCACCTATACATTAAATTATAGATAATGAATTAGTAGTATTAGTTTCTATAATGCAATAACATTTACCCTATAACAAAACCAATAATACCCATAACGTTTTCAAGAATCATCTTTATTTTTATTGAAATTTAACGTTATGGGGGTTTTTTTTTTTCATTATAGAGCAGGTGGTTCGCGAAAATTACTAATAGATTTATTACAAAAATAAATATAAAAGGGAGAAAACTAATTGAATATTTACCAACAAAGTTTGCGTAATGATGATACGCTGATTGAATATAAGCTCCAACTGTTAATATGGCTAAACCAGTAATCTGAAATAATGTAATTATGTGAAAGTATTATATCGGTTTATATTTGAATAGTCTATATAATAAAATAATACTTACAGCAAATATAAGATTAAATACAAATATTAAATATTTTACACAGGATACTCCACCCATATTTTTTTTTTGTAATTCAGTTCAAAAATTGTTATTTTTTAGTATGATCTTTAATCTGAAAAATTTCTAAAAAAATATCAAAGATTTTATTATATATTTAAGCAATTTAATTAATTAATATGTCTAGGACGTGGTATTATAGTTTGGCTTGTTGAATATTTATGCAACAACAAATTTTAAACAGCAACAATAAATGGAAAATAGTATATGCATATAAGCATTGTTTTGTCGTGATTGATATACGATTATCTTTATAGTTTTATAGTTTGTTGTTAATTTCTAATAGTACCACATTTGCATGAAGTTATACATGAAAAGAAAGAAAAATAAATTATTGATTTCACATCGTTATTCGTTAGTTCGTTGCCATCACAATATGATATTCCAAAACATAAACGAAGAAAATATTGATTTTCAAATTATTTATGCATATGCGGGGACATCCTATTTTATATTATTATTATATTTACAGAATATACTAAATAAATGTATTATTTTCTCAAGTATATGCACGTAGTAAGTATAATTTACTATAAACGGAGCTCTTAAATTAGTGGTTTTCTTTTATCTTGCAGATTCCTCCATTAATAAATTGTATAAAAAACTGTATGCTATCTAAAAAGGTACCGAATGCGACCCATATATGGTTGTTTTTACACATATTATAATAATTGACAAAACCATTAAACTAATTTAATTACTCTATTTAATTGAACTTTGCACTTTTTAATTCAATTTAATTAATACAGTTAATTAAAAAACCAAAAGGAAAAGACTTTCTTAAACACTCTATTATTATTTATATAACCAATAAAACATATTAGGAAACATTCTGTCATACTTATGTGCTGGCCTTTGTTTATAATATGAATATTATTCAATAAATGAAAATATATTTCTTTAATTTTTAGAAATAATCTTAATTGTTAATCCCAGCCAGTGATACGACCGTGCAATATTACAAAATATAAATTAATTAATTAAATTTTTTCAAGACGTGAACGACCGACCGATATAAATATATATAAATAAAAAAAAATTTAAGTAAAGTAAATAAATAAAACAAAAGAACAAGAAAAAAAAAACATCACAACAATAAATCCAATTTCGCCCATTCTGTTCTCCGCTCAGAGTTGCCAGATGTAAAAATCAAAAGGTTCATTTGCTCGCAAGGAAAAAATTCATTTTCCATTTTGCACGTAAAAATTTGCGGGTTTTTTAATTTATTGGCGGTTAACAGTGATGAAAAAATCATTATTGGTGTTATTCAGTATTTATTTATTCAATATTTATTTATTCTAAATTCTAATCATCTATAATTAAATTAAAAATTAATCAACTAGACGAGCATTGGTACAAGAAACCATACATATAGTAGTAAAATAAATTCTTAATCTTATTAAAATCCTATATCGTTATAATTTATACAATTCGCTTTGATTTGAATGTAAGTAAAAAATATCTAAAAATATTAGTACGTAATTAATAATGAATTTATTATTCCTCCGGTTATTATAGCTTATATTCCACTATGTCAGAAATGTTCTGTGGATATTGTGAAATTGGCCTAAATAATATAACGGCCAGACCTTTAACCGAACATCTATTGACATATTTACAGAACAAATGTTGTGCTGAATTTGATCAATATACGGTTTTGTGTAATGTATGTTATGTTAAAGGCAATAAAAAGTATATGCAAGAATTCATACGTGAAAGAAAAATCCAAGAAAAAGAACTTTTAAGACAGCAATCAACATTATCTATACGTGAAAGTAGCAGCCGCAGCGTTTTAGAATCAGTACACCGTAATGCAATAAATGGACGTAATGCAATAAATGGCAGCTCACAATCATCATCACTGGCAAACCTAATATCGGCAGCAGTCGCAGTAATCCCAAAAGAAAGATCTTTTTCCCAGTATGATTTTGCTATTGGTAACGATGGTAAGGAAATTATACCAGCGAGCGCCAAATCAATATTTCCCAACCCATCTGGTGGATAGTTTATTTTCTTTGTATATCTGGTAATAATTTTATGAATAAATTTAAAGTACAAATAGTTAATAATAAAGGTATTTAATCAAAATGAATAAAATGTGTTAATCAATATAATAACATTTCATAATTGAGATATTTTGTTGATGGAACTTATACATAAAGTTATAATATACAAGCGGCTTTATGATGAAAAAAAAACATTAATTTATTTAATTAAATGATACACAAAATAGCTGGATTCTTCTTCTTCTAAAGCACTCTGTCCATACAATTAGTTTAAGAGACCTTTTCCCCTTAGAGGATTAAAAGTACAAATTCTATAACTGAAACAATTTAAAAATGTGGAGCTCAGGGGGTACGCATATAACAGAAACGAATATTCCCCACTTGAATTTTAATTGGAAATTGGAATACAAATTTTAACATTATTTCTTTCGAAAAAAAAAAAACACTTGTTAGCATCAACTAAAATCATTTCAAAACGAACATTTATTTTTATTATTTTATTACCAATAATGTGGACTGTACATTAGGAAACAACCAAATTTCTAATTTTATTGAAATATAACGGGATAATTTAATTTAAAATATTTACTATTCGAAGCCATTAATTTTGATTGAATGTCCTTTATTAAACATTCTAAGACCTGGTTATTGGATCCATCAATTTCGTTTATTGCCTCTAGACATCCATTAATAAACTCTTCATCCTTTTTGGATATGTATTCTGAATTTGCATCTTCTGCTTCACCATATACTTTTTCAGCCATCTGGGAATAAAGATTTTTTTTTTATTTTATTTACAATATTGCCCCCCCCCGCAGCATATACTAATTTCTTTACTAAATATAATTATAGAGTTTACAACATACTTTTATAACATCAATTGGAAAATCAGCTAATTTAGCCACATGTATTCCGAAACTTTTATCCATGACACCAGGTCTTACTTGATAAAGTAAAGTAAAGTTTTTATTATTTACAGTAGCCAACATATGACAATTTCGAACAGTTTGTACTGTTTGCGATAATTCTGTAATTTCTTGAAAATGGGTTGCAAATAATGTATAGCATTTTGTATTCATAGCTAGATATCTACAAAAACAAAAAAAAAAAACACAGAAATTATAAATCCGTTGAAACATAACATTGTTAAATAAATGTATTAGCATTTACTCTGCTATTGACCAGGCAATACCACATCCTTCATAGGTTGATGTACCACGACCAAGTTCATCGATAATCACCAACGAGCTATAGGTTGCAGTCTATAAAATACAAACACATTTTTTTTTTTTTAATAAAGTTGTTTTGAATTTGAAAATGTTGCTGATATTTATTACCCTTATGATCCTAGAAGTCTCAATCATCTCAATCATAAATGTACTTAAACCTTTGCTTATGTTATCATTTGCTCCGATACGTCCTAAAATTGAATCAACAATAGAGATATGAGCGGTAGTACTAGGTACAAATGCACCAACATGTCCCATTAGAACGGCAACACCAACTGAACGAATATATGTACTTTTACCACCCATATTCGGACCGGTTATAATATACATATTAATTTCTTGCTGTTTAAATTCAATATCATTTGCTATAAAATCTATATCTGTTTGTAATTCCAGACATGGATGTCGTAATCCCCTAAATTCTAATAATCCGGTACCTTCCGCGTACATTTTTGGACGTATATAGGGAATTGGTGCCGATACAGCAACAACGGCAAAACTCAATAAACAGTCCAATTGGGCGATTTGATAATTCAAACAAGTAAATGGTGAAAGATAACCAATTGCAATTTTAATAACTTCTGTAACTATATTTTTTTGTTGTTCTTCATATAATTGTTTAGCGTTCATATGGTCTCGATTTAATTCAGTTAATCGATCTGAAGTAAATCGTACACCACCTTTTACAGCACTTAATGTTTTATAATGTTGATTTTTTTTTCGTAATGCATTTTCGCATTTTAGTGTTATACGATAATGATAACCTAAATGTGATACGTAATCTAATTTTACTGCACTGTTTTCCAATCCCAAATCATTTGCCACTTTTTTAATTTGATTCATCATTTTATTATTTAATTCACGCATCGATTCCTTTAGCTGTTTCAATTCATCGTCAAATGATTCATTTATTAAGTATTCTCCACGTCCAACACATTCAAAGTCTATTATTTGTTCAACCATTTTTTTAAAACCATTTAGATCCTATAATATTTATTAAAATAAGTAAGTATAGAAAGAATTTTTTTTCTAATTCAAATATTTTATATTATTATTTTCAAACTAACCTTAAATGTATCAAGCATAGGTGATATTAAACAATTTGTAATTGCAGGATTATCCAAATTCTTTAAAGTCGCAATTATTTTTGGAATTCTAGCGACAGCCAAATACAAACGATAAATATCTTGCAGTGTGGCTTTTTTTCGCATAACTCTTTTAGTAAGAACCTGCAAAATAATAAAAAATTATTCGGCTATTGCTCTGCGTCGGTTGTGAATTTTTTTAAATTAAATTTACCATGATATCTGGAATTCTCTTCATATAATTATCATACAAATCTTCACGGCTCACAGATGAATCAACAAAGCATTGAACAATATCATGACGTTCATTTATTAATTGTATACTACGTAGTGGTTGTTTTACCCATTTTGCCATTAAACGATGACCTTGTGCTGTTCGGCATCTATCTAAAACACCTAAAATGCTGTGCCAACTATATGCTAATGAATTAATAGGTGTACCAGGTTTTGGTAAAAGATTTAGGGCTGACACAGCGGCTGAATCTAGATGAACGAATCTATTTCGGTCGGTATGGTTGGTACATAGTATAAATGTATACATATAATATATATATTTATAGATGAACATAAAAGATAATATATTTACCGATTCATGTTTAATTGCTTGATGATAAAATTTCCTAAATTACATGGATCATCCACTAAATTTATATACTTAATAATTGCAGCTAATGACGACATGGCTAATTTTTTTGATAACTCTGGTAATACATTTGCATTGGTTTTTTGACCATCTTCAAAATGAATTAAACGATTTAAATCTTGAGTTAATTCCGTTTGATCTGTTGCAAATTGAGTTTTTTTTCGCTGGGTTATCAAAACCCCATTGCGTTCCATTAAAATTTTAATACGCTCAAACTTTAGTTAAATATAAATATGAAAGGAAAACCATGTGTTAATGTAATAATATATACTATACCCCCCTTTCCGGATTAAATTTAAGTATGCATTCTTACATCACCATCAATTGCTGGAAGTAAACATTCTTTTGCGCCTAATAATACAATAATTGCTTCAAGCTCTGATAGGAAATCATCATCGGTAAATTCCAAAATAGAAAATGTTCTTTCATTATATTCAACGTGGGCTATACCAATATGCTACAACAATACATATAAAATATTATAAGTGTTATATGAATGAAGATATGAAAAATATATCTAAAAAGTATATTGTATATGGCAATTCAAAAAAAATTAATTTGGTTTTTTACTAATTGCTGATTATCCTTTCTTAGATTAACACCAATTATAGCTGTACCACCAATTACATCATTTACATTTGTACTATTATATATTATGTCTTCAAATTGTGATAAATTTCCTGGTGAACCTTTGTATTCTATTTTCCATTCATTTAATCGACCCTATATTCATATTAAAAATAAATATTAATACATAATAGTTATCAAACATGAACAAAATATTATATATATATACTTAATCAATATTTATTTGATTTGATACTATATAGATATATAGTACAAGTCTAAGATTTATTTTAGACCTTAAATAAACGAGAAATATACTTACTTTATTTGTAAATACTTCAACACGGTAATTTTTCACCAGTAATAATTGTCGTAAAAAAACTTCAAAATTTCCTTTGTTTAAGCAAATATAATCGAGACCCTCTGGATTATCAGCAGCAGCACCACCACCACCACCAGGGGATGATTTTGGGGACATTGTTTTAACGGGTGCTAATGATTTAAAAATACAATTTGCAGCCAAATGTGAGTCTTCGCCATGTAAACTGTAATAATCATTTCGATCGAAAAATCGTACAGTGGTCGGTGGTTTCTGCGAAAATAAGAAATAATTTGGTTTTTATTTAAAATATGTATATCGGTTGATTGATTTTAATAAATTTTTGTATTTGTGCAATATAACGTATAGAATGTATGGATGGATTATGGAATATTCGTCATTATGAATCTACACATTTTATTAGGCCACTATAATATTAATCTTTAAGGGTATTTCAAATGTGGTATTTTTGAGGAACAATATATATAGTTTTGTAAAAAAATGAGGTTTATTTAGTTTTGTATTCTTTCTCTTTGTAATTAAATTATAAGATTATATATATTGTATACGTAAGATGCGGTTTTTGTTGTTTTATTTTATTATAATTATTATATAGCAACAAAATTACATTTATACATTTAATGACCGGCGTCTCTATATATTGTGCCATTATTGTGTTGTGTATGACATTGAAACCTTTATAATAAAAATGTTAAAAGACCATGCCAGTACAAAATGTTTAATTTATATTACAAAAACAATAATATACCATTTTTCGTTCTAACAAGTATACAGAATGAATTAAATTAATACGTATATGTATATGGAGGACAGCTAGGCATATGTTTAAGTAATATGTTTAAGACAAATAAATTGAAATCTGATATGATAACGTCTGGTTTCCTATAGTCAAGTTTTCCAGTTTACAACACATACAATTATTTTATTTTATTCATAATGAGAATTAAACGATAAATTGTGCATTGTCCATAATCCATAAATATTATATATATGTAAACATTATTTATACATTTATTTGTACTTATATATACCTTTTTATGAAACTATATTGCATATAATAATATGTATATATAGTTATAATGTAACTTGTGTGGTTATATAAATGGAACGATACATGTATATAGCATCGCATCTAAAAAATATATATATTAATATAATTTAAAAAATTATTATATAGCTTTAATTTATTAATATTATATACATATAGAAATACATATGTTACCAAAAAGAATTATAGATGATTGCCTTTGAAATTTATATATATATATTTATATCTATTAGAAATTATGTGTATAAAAACTTTGGAAATGTAAAGAAAGCGATAAACTATTTATTTTAATTATCTTATTATGTATATAATGGTATATATATGGATTATCATATAGATAAAAAAAAAAAAAATAATGAAAAGGAAAAACAGGAACTTTTATTTGCGTGCATCATTCATATATATTACATCATAATATTTAATGATTTAAAATTAAAATAATAATAAAAACGCAAACCAATTAAGTTAATTTATATTCAGATTCAGAAAATAAAAACCCCGAAATCGACAATAATATTCAATATTATTATATATATAATCTAATTAGCATATTTCTTATTTCTGAATTCTTAATTATATAATCTATATATTATAATATTATAATCTGGTTTTGCTATAAGAAAATGTTAATTTTATAATTTTTACATTTATCTGTATACAATAAATTAAGGTATTATGAGTTTATTCAAATTTGTAATTGAATAATCATACGTTAAATTTTATGAATAAATATAGTTTTTTTTTTGGTAAAGATGCATATTTCGAACAATTTCGAATGTTTGTATAATATTTTCGAAATGTTTGATCAAGTAGAACTCTATTTCCGCATGTATTTTTTTTTGTATTCTACAAAAACGCGGCAACACAAATCGGAATTTCGGTATCTTCTAATTCGGTTTTCGTCATAACAAGACTATTATAAACAACAAAATTATATTTACGTAATATGATTTTGCCATAATTTTTTTGTTTGGATCATTAAAACTGAAAAAATAAAATAAAAGAGGAAAAAATATCTATATAGATGCGAACGGATTGAATAAATTGTGATTTGATGTACTCGATATATAAGCGAATAAATATATATATATAGAGTTAGTATTATATATTTATATAATAAAGTTCTATACTTTATGGTGGAAGAATTTAAAAATCAAGAATACACAAAAAAAAAACATAACCTGTTAAATTTTAATTTATTATCATTGCCAATCGTCATCTATGTTAAATGTCCTGTATAAAAAAAACACATATATACCAATGATTATTATTATATTATTATCATATCAACATAAGTTAACGATTTGAACATTCATAAATAGGCATTATCTGCATAAATAAAAATCAGTCGTTCGTGATCTTTGTAACAATTAATACATCTTTCAGATTGTTTATTGATAAATTAAGAAATTTATTTTTAATATTATAACAAAATTTGAATATTGAGTGATCCATTTGGAAAATATTTAAATGTATGTTATTTGAATTTATGGTTTTGTATATAATTGAATTGTATAGTTTTTTTTTTTTTAATTGTTTTAATTAATTGTTTATTATTATAATATTTCTAAATCATTAGTGGATTAATCAAGCTGTAATCAGTCTAGCAATTGTTACAACAATGTTAGCAAAACAATTTACTGTTTTGTTAACATTCGTCATTTTGTATGTTGTTGTAAGCGGTGAGGAAACCCCGGAACCAGTACAATTAACAAAAGAATTCAGAATTGATGGGATACCACCACCAGGTGTTCAAGTAGATCCGATACAATTAACAAAAGATATCAAACCGCAAACATTTGATATCAAATTGGATGGGTTCGGAAATCCAATATCGTCGTCGGATGGTGATATCCATTTGACAAAAGATTTAAGACCCGAAACATTACAATTAACAAAAGAATTTCGACCAGCAGGAATACAATTAACAAAAGATATCAAACCGCAAACATTTGATATCAAATTGGATGGGTTCGGAAATCCAATATCGGCGGATGGTGATATCCATTTGACAAAAGATTTAAGACCAGAAACATTACAATTAACAAAAGAATTTCGACCAGCAGGAATACAATTAACAAAAGATTTCAAAATTGATGGGATACCACCAACAGGTGTTCAAGTAGACCCGATACAATTAACAAAGGATTTCAAACCGCAAACATTTGATATCAAATTGGATGGGTTCGGAAATCCAATATCGTCGGATGGTGATAGCCATTTGACAAAAGATTTAAGACCAGAAACATTACAATTAACAAAAGAATTTCGACCAGCAGGAATACAATTAACAAAAGATTTCAAAATTGATGGGATACCACCACCAGGTGTTCAAGTAGACCCGATACAATTAACAAAGGATTTCAAACCGCAAACATTTGATATCAAATTGGATGGGTTCGGAAATCCAATATCGGCGGATGGTGATATCCATTTGACAAAAGATTTAAGACCAGAAACATTACAATTAACAAAAGAATTTCGACCAGCAGAAATACAATTAACAAAGGATTTCAAACCGCAAACGCTTCAATTAACAAAAGAATTTCGTCCCACAATCTTGCAATTAAAGAAAGACGCTCCATTATATGCGGATACATTTGATATTAAGTGGCAAGCACCACCAGTGTCAAAATCTGACGGTGACATTCAATTGAACTTTGAATCGGATTTAAATTCACGTATATCCGTATCACCAACACCTCAAATTCAGACTTTAGAGTATCGTTTCCCCGAATCAACATTCGTGTCCGATTATAAAAAACAAATCATTGGCGGTGTAACTTATGACATAAAGTCGGTATATGATAAGGTATTCCGAGCTCATGAGAAACCAACCAAGGATATTACATTCACTGAAGCTGATGCTGATCGATTAAAATTGTTGTACGAAACATTACATAAAACCAGCAGTGATGTACCCCATAAAGTGGATACATTTGATGTAAAAATAATAGTACAAAATGATGATAAAAAATATAATAATTTTGATGGCAACACACCCTCATACGGTAGTAGCGACAGATATCCTCCGTATACATCAAATCCTTTATTCACTTTATTACAAGATTATATGAATCCATTAAATGATCATCGAAATACATATCCAGCATTAAAACGTACACCGACCAATTGGTATCTATCCGGTATTATACCATTTAAATTTAATAAAAATGGTGAACCAAATGTACAAGAAGATGTGACAAAGAATTTTAAATTGAGTGATATATTTAAAACACATTTGACGGCTGATGGTGCCATTAGTGTTGAGCATAATCATAATACCGGTGGATATTCACCAATTAAAATAATAGCATCGGAACGTATATATACCAGTCCACAGCCATACCCATATTATCCGAAAAATATCAATAATTTAAGAAAATTTTTATTATTTACCAAAAATCAATATATAACTCGGCTATTGACAACCAGATACACTGTATCATTACTGGGATATGATGATCTCACTGATATGGAATATGATGCAATTATAGCCAGTGGTGGTTTTGTGTACAACGATAATATTTACTACTATAATGCTGATTTGAATCCGGAACGTTACGAACGTAATGGTAAATATCAATTGGACGAAACTGAAATCTATGATATTTTAAAAAATATACGAGAAAAAGTTAAAGTTTTAGGATTTGATTTGTTAACCGATGAACACATCAAGCGTATTTTATTGACGGGAACATTTCAATTTGGCAATATTCGTTGGTATTATAATTTTAATACCGGTAATTTTGAAAATATCCAATTAACAATGACCGAATACACAATAATTAAACGTCGTATTCAAAACTATTTAACTATTTTGGGTTATGATTTTGATCTGTTAACTGAAAAAGAATTAAATCAAACAATAACCTCTGGTGTATTAATTATCGGTAGAGATAAATGGTTGTATGATTATCAATTGGGACGATTTGAAAAGGTTGTATTACCCGTTGATGAGCATACCATTGTTATAAAAATTTTACAAGATGAATTGAAAGGATTAAATTTAAAACCGATGACCAAGAATGAATTTTTACAAACAATAAAAACGGGTGTATTTATTCGCAATGGTATTACATGGGTATATGATCCCAAAACAGGACTTTATAAACAGGGTAACATCCTATATAATGAATCAATATATAAAACAATATTGAAAAAGATATTGAAACAAATTCGATTAACTGGTTTTATTGATATCTCTGAAACGGAAATTGGTAATGCAATAAAAACAGGTATACTGATACATGGCACAAATAAATGGTTATTAGATTATCAAACGGGACAATTGGAAAAAGTACAATTGGCCATTGAAGAATATAATGATATACTACATAATATAAAACAACAATTGGATAAATTGGGTTACGGACATATTAGTGACGATGAATATAATCAAACCATAACCACCGGCTACTTTATTAAAGGCGGTGATAAATATATATATGATTATGTGAAAGGCACCTTTGAAAGAGTTGTATTACCGCTTGAAGAACACAAAACCATTTTATCTTGGTTGGCTAATGAAATCGTACAACTGGGTTTCGATCGTTTAACAAAAACTGAAATGGATCAAGCATTAAAAACCGGTTGGATTATACGTGGCGGTATTAAATGGTATTATAATGCGAAAACGGGAAGATATGAAAAAGGTGATTTAACCGAAAACGATTATCAAAATGTTTTGCAGCTATTTAAACAAAAATTATCAGAATTGGGATACAATAGTCAGATCGTGAACGATCGTGAATACAATCAAACAATTATAACAGGCGTTTTCATTTATGGAGGCAACAAATGGCATTTTAATTATGAAACAAATTCATTTGAAAAAGTTGTATTACCGGAAGTGGATCATTTAGAGATTATATTGAAATTGGATAAAGACCTAAAACGTTTAGGTTACGATGGGCTCACTGAGCGTGAATTGAAAAATTCCTATAAAACAGGTGTTATTATACGCGGTGGCATCAAATGGACATATGATGCTAAAATTGGTCGATATGAACAAGAAGATTTAACTGAAGCCGATTATAAGCACCTATTGCAACATTTAAAAGAGGAACTAGCTGAAATTGGATATTCACAATTGAGTGACAAAGATTATAATCGGACATTGTCGTCCGGTGTATTTATTTATGGTGGTCAAAAATGGAATTTCGATTACGAAACATTAGATTTCAAGGAACATGATTTGCCTGAGGGTACTCACCGTGAAATTTTAACTCAATTGGAAATTGAATTAAAACGTTTAGGTTATTACCCATTAACATTAGATGAAATTGAGGAAGCGCTTCTAACGCAATCGATAATACGAGGCGGTATTAAATGGATTTATGATGCAAAAACAAATCGATATGAACCAGGTGATATAACAACAGAGGAATATAATGCTATATTTGAGTTATTGCAGTCGAAAATTCAAAGCTTGGGTTATCTAAATGTTACCGCTAAACAATTAAATCATACGATACAAACGGGTGTATTCATACGTGACGGTGTAAAATGGCAATTAAATTATCAATCTGGTAATTTAGATAAGGTACCATTAACCGATTCTGAATATCTTTCATTGCTGGATTTGTTACGCATACAATTAGGCCGTTTAGGTTATAAAGATGTAACAGAAGCAGAATTCAACGAAACAATTACAACGGCAATATTTATACGCGGCAGTAATAAATACGCATTTGATTACGATATACAACAGTTTGAAAAAATTGAAATACCGGAAAGTGAACATCGCCGTATTTTACTAGAATTACAAGAGGAATTGTTAAAATTGAATTATCTAAAGTTATCGGACGCTGAAATTGCACAAGCGCTGCGTACCGGTTTAATATATCGTGGAAAAGTAAAAATTATCTATGATGCTCGATCTGAACGATATATAATTGGTGAATTGACCGATGAAGATTACCTTTCAATTTATACGGGACTAAAAGAAGAATTAAAACGTTTAGGGTACACAGAAATCACCGATAAACAATATAATGATACAATTGTCACTGGTTTATTTATTCGTGATGGTATTAAATGGGTGTTCGATTCACAAACCGGACAATTGGAAAGGTTACCGTTAAGTGAAACTGAATACAAAGCATTAATTGAATTAGTGCGAACGCAGTTAGAGAAATTCCAATTTACCGACATTACGGATGAAGAATATAATCAAACAATAACGACGGGTATATTTGTTCGAGGTAGTGTAAAATTATTGTATAATTATATTTCGGAAAAATTCGAAAAGATCGAATTAACAGAAGAACAACACCGAAAAGTATTGAATGGTCTCGAAGCTGAATTGATTAAATTGGGACATGGTCCGTTGACCGATAGCGAACGTAACGAAGCATTAAATTCAGGTGTAATTATTCGCGGTCTTGTAAAATGGTATTATGATGCACGATTGAGTCGGTATGAATTAACTGATATTTCCGCAGATGAATTCCAATCGATATATTTAAAAATTAAAAATGAATTAGAACGATTAGCATTTACACAAGTTTCAGAAAAAGAATACAATGAAACATTAATTAATGGTATATTTATTCGTGGTGGTGATAAATATGTATATAATTATATTACCGGAACATTCATTAAAGTGTCATTGAATGTCGATGATTATCGTGTGGTCTTAGGTAAATTACGAGAAAAATTACGTAAATTAGGTTATAAACAAATAACCGAAGAAGAATATAATGAAACAATTACAACTGGTTACTTTATTCGCGGTGATAGTAAATACAAATTTGATTATCTATCGGATTCATTTGAAAAAGTAATATTGCCGGAGGGAAAACATCGTGAAATTTTATCGCTACTGCAAAAAGAACTAAGCCAAATGAATTATGAATTAATGTCCGAAAAGGACATTCAATTGACATTAAGAACATTTGTGTACATACAAGGTTTAAGTAAATGGGTGTTTGATGCAAGAACAGAACGTTACATCGAAGGGACAATCACCGCCGATGAATATAAAAAATTGAAACAACAATTAAAAAAAGCATTGGGTGCAATTGGCGTTTGGGATCTACGTGAAGAACGATATAATCGTACAATTCGAACAGGTGATTTTAGCCATGATGGTATTAAATATAAATTTAGTTATGGGTCTGGTCAATTCATAAAAATCGGTATAACCGATGAGGCATACAATAATCTAGTGGAAGATATAAGGGAAACATTGAAAACACACGGATATCGTCAAATGACCCAGAAAGAATTAAATGATACAATAACAAATGGGTATTACTATAGAGGTGGCTATAAATGGGAATACGATGTGAATGCCGGCAATGAAAAACAACTTGGGCCGGCAAGCCGAAGTGATGAAATTTCTGATGAAGACTATGATATTATAAAAAATACATTACAACAGACTCTCATTAAACTTGGTTATGATAAAATGAACGATGGTGAATGTGAAAAAACAATATCGAAAGGTTCATTTACACATGGTGGTAATACATGGTATTATAATCCGGATAATGGTCAATTCGAAGAAGAAGAAATCGATGAAGATGAATTCAATGATCGTCTAATAAACCTGGTTGAAGATCTTCCCGATAAATCTTCCGAAGATTTGACGGAAATTATAAAATTAGGCCATTATGAAATTGAGCAAATCCGATATGAATACAATTCAGAAACGGGAAAATTTGTAAAAGTTTAAATATAGTATCTAACAATAAACAAAGGACGTTGAGAATGAATTGCATTAATAATATATACATACAATTGTATCAATAATAATTACATTTGTTTACTATATAGGTTTTTTTTTTTTATTTTTAATAAATGAATTGTAAAAAACTGAATTCTTTTGTATTTTTTTTTTCAATTTCCTTAAAGTTCCTGTTGTATCATTTTAGTTTAGCTCTTAAAATAATGATCTACAGTTTACACAGAAGTATGACTTTGAAACTGTGGACAAAATAAAAGTATATGCGATATATATAGACAATTCGGTATCAAATTAATGAAGTGCGATTTTATACAAAATGCCCATAAAAAAGTAAATTATTAAGGACAATATGAAAATATAGATTTAAAGTATGGCTAATGATAAAGAAAATTGTTCATCGTGTTCATCACATAATGGTAACGGGAGAGATAGAACAAAATACAGTTAAACACTTTCCACTTTCTGGTGTATGGGGATATCAATAGACATTGGTATAAAATAATCCTTATTCGTGTTCATTCGGTGAACGCTATAACCGGACACTACGGTCAATGTGGAGAGATGAAAGGTAAAAAGAGTAACACATTTCTTGCGATTTCTTATAGTATATCATTTCCACTTGAAAACTTTAATTTAAATATAGAAATATTATTGAAAATGGAAATGTTTTCATGGTATAGCTGGTTTTGACCGAAGTTATTGGAAATCGAGCGTTATATATCCGTACACCAGAGTGTACCTGTTCGTAATTAGTTTAGATTAATGTTGATTATATTAAATATACATAATTTATATGTAAATTTTTAAACAAATTTTCATTTTAACGTTCTATTATATACCATATATATATAATTTATATATTTCTATATTTTAAATATACTATATATATACATATGTGCATATAGTCATATAGTATAGTATTGCAAAAAAAATAAGATTAAAAAAAACTGGATTTTTAAAGGATTTTTATATTTAAAAATATATTCATTATCATGATTAGAGGGCATTAAAGTTTTTTCCATATATTACAACTGTTTTATTGATGTGTATATTGTAAATGTTGGTGTATGTATATGGTTAATTTCGGACCTCTTTTAATGGTAAAAACTACGTTATCTTTATAAGTAAATCCTCCCAAAATTACTTTCTTCAAAATATTTTCCATTTCTTGCTACACGCTTTTTCCATATCTCTCTGTTAATATATGAGTGCCATATAGCGTTCGTCCTTTGAAGAACCCCCTTCTGAGATCTATTTATTTGAATCATCTCCGATGTATTGTTCAAGTATTGCTATTTTCATAGATATGAAAAGAAATCAGGAGTATTCTTTCAAAACTCGATGTGTTAACCTGGTATATCCCATATTTTTTTTTTTTTGCATTTATGCTGTGCTGTTTAGCGAACTATAGTTACAATTCGATGCACAAAAAGACGTTCTATCGTGTCTTTGAAATAACATTTGCAATTGATCGTTTTAGATTTTCAATTTTGCACCTCTTGATGTGACGGCGGCACCCACTTTCCTTCTTAACGAATTTTTTCGAACATTGCATTTAAAAAACCCTCTTTACAAGATATATTCGATAGAACGTTGTGTGGTTATATGTATATTAATGAATAATGAATATACATATTGAAATAATGAAGACAATAAAAATTATATTTTTATTTGAGACCAGTTCTACTATCAACAACAATATAAACTTCATTTTTGGAAAAATTAAAAATATAATTTATATTAGAAAACATTTGCATAACCTTTAAATTCAATATATATACCAATAAATATTAACTCTATAAAATTAAAAATTAAAAAAATTTGCTAATTATAATAGAATTTTTAAGAATTTTTAATGATCCTCATAAACTATATATTCAAAAGGAAATCGTTAATTAAAGAAGAAAAAAAAAACTATCAAAATGAATATAAATTATTTAACTTAAATTGAATATACAATATATTAAAATAAGCCTTACACGTATATATATTCGTATATAATCAAATAATGTAAATGAATTTCGAATCAATAAAAGATGAATCCTCTTCACGACTTTAATTTCATTATATATTATGCAGAGTTAGGATAAAAATATTATATATATATATGAATATAAAATATATATACAAATATATTATATTTTATTACACTTGTATCTTGATCAAATAGGTTTCAAGTTTTTAAAAAATATATCATTAAATATATAATATAGTACTAAAAAAATTCAATATAAATTATTGTTTTTTTGTTTTTTTATTTTTCTCGAATTATAATATTATTATAAAAAACAAGAAAATGTTGCATAAAATACAATATCTATGAGCTATAACAATATTTTTGGCATTATAAAATTTATGGATTTATTTTGTGCTAATCGTATACAAGGTGCAATGTTAAACTAGACTGTCACCTATATGTCCATAAAAATTTTGTGATAGTATTAAAGAATTGAAATATATGATAAGACACTAACAATTATAGGATAGCATTCTATATACATATATATATCAGATATAATGATACAATTTCAAAACATGAATTCATTACAATTGCGAGAATATATCCTTATTTTATCACGGCTATCATTATCAATAAAATACCATTTAATATTCAATTCACATTTTTTAATTAATGAATGACCCTGTATATTCTGTATCATCAATCACATAGTAATATATTAATTATAATAAAGCTTTTCGAAAAATATACAATACAGAGAATGATTTTCTTAATATGGATTTATACTCAATATAAATATGGGTGATTTTTTTTTTATAAATAATGTAAAACCATCGGAATCTGATCAGTTCTGTTTTATTTTCGATTCAATTAGTACATAATTGAATTGAAAATTAAAAAAAAAAGTTGCTAAACGGTGTATTAAGCAAATTAAATTCAAACATTATAGTTATTGAAACAGGTAACATTTTCATATATATTATGTATATTAAAATATTGTGTTTGTAAAAATAATAGTGTATTAATTCTTTGGTATTATGAAAAAAAAAGTTTAAAATTTTTATATATTTTGACATTTTGACATATAAAATTCTAATAATCGTGTGTATATACTTTAAATTTCAGCACTATATAAACAAAGTGATGAGTTCATCCTGGCGTATATTTATTACAATTTGCTTAGTTAGCATTTTAATACAAATAGTAAGTGCAAATGCTCTTAATCCAACAAATGGGCAAGCTATTCACCAACGTCCACGAAGAGGACTGCTAAGTGGATTATTTGGTGGTGGTGGAAGCAGTAGCACTACGACGACAACAACAACTACAGGATTTACATTAGGAGATCTTCCAGTAATTGGTTTTCTATTTGGTGGAGGTCGTGTTCAAGGATCGACCGTTACCGTTTCACCACCTAGAGCTTATCCATTTTATCCGTTTAATATTCAAGCCTCTTTGGAATTCTCAAAATTAACAAATGATGTGATTCAAGCACGTTTAGTGGTGTTAAAAGCAGCAATAGAAAAATTGGGATTCAAAGGTGTGCTCAGTGAAACGGATTATTTAGCCATTTTGCAAAGCGGTGGTTTTATTTATAATGGTCTTAAATATTTGTTTGATCCATCAATTGGACGTTTTGTTGGTGGTACAACAGCATCATTAAGTCAAATCGAATTAAATGATATAAGTGCAAATATACGTATTCGTTTGGCGGCATTAGGATTCCTATCGGTTAGTGATAAAGATATTCAGAATATCGTCGTTAATGGTTATTACTCATGGAACGATATCAAATGGTACTATAATTCAAATACGGGTACCTTTGATAATGTTGAATTGACGACCTCCGATTATCTTGCAATTTTAAGTAAATTCAAAACATTCATCGGTGGATTAAAGTTTGGTGTATTAGACGATAGTGAATATAATGCAGCAATTAAAGCAAGCAGTTTTTCAAAATATGGATTCAAATGGCAATACAATTTTGTAACCGGTGAATTCACCAGGGTATATCTATCGGAAGCCGATCATCGAGCAATATTGATAGCATTACAAGATCGACTGGTAGCGTTAGGCTATGAAAGATTATCGGATGTAGAATTTTTAACCACATTGAAAACGGGTATAATTATACGTGGTACAATAAGATTTGCATATAATGCGAAAATAAACCGATATGAATCACGTCCGTTATCCGATGCTGAATTTAAATATAATTTACCAAATTTAAAATTAAAATTATCCACTCTTGGATTTACTGATTTACCAGAGGCAATCTATTTCGATATCATTCGTACTGGTGTATTCATTAGTGGTGTTAATAAATGGGCATTTGACTTCCAAACGGGATCATTTGATAAAGTGTCATTGTCACCCATAGATTGGAATGCATTGATTGGAAAGTTAAGAACGCAAATTACTGCATTAGGTTATGGACCGTATACAGACGATGAATATAAAAACATGTTAAATAAAGGTGTATTTGAATATGGTGTAGATAAATGGACCATTGATCCATTAAGTGTTCAATTAAACAAAGTTCAATTACCAGAAACCGAACACAGGAAAATTTTATTATTATTATCGGATGAATTACGTCGTTTGGGTTATCCTGAATTAACATTAGCTGAAGTGGAAAATGCATTAAAAACCGGAATCGTTTACAAATTTGGTAAAAAATGGCAACTTAATGCACCATTAGGTCGATACACATTAGTTGACTTTACTCCCGAGGAATATAAAACATTTTTGATAAAACTTCGTGAAGACGTTGCTCGATTAGGATTGAAAGACGTTACTGATGCCGAATATGATCAGATAATAAAAACTGGTGTATTCGCAAACAACGGATTAAAATATGAATTTAACTACTATACTGGTCAATTGGTAAAAAAAGAGTTATCGGCGGCAGAGTTGCAAACTTTATACACTACCATTCGGACACTATTGGGACAATTGGGTTATTCTGGAATCACAGATGATGAGATAAAAACTATTTTACAGACAGGTATATTTATACGCGGAAGTGACACATACAAATATGATAGTAAAACGAAACAATTCGTAAAAGTCGTAAAAACGGAAAGTGAACAAAGATTAATTTTATTGAAATTGGCTGAACAATTCAAATTGTTAGGTCAAGCGCCATTAACAGAAGACGAAATACTTTATGCAATAAAAACAGGAATAGTTTATCGTCCAGGTTTTAAATGGATATACAATGCAAAATCCGAAACGTACGAACTAACAACATTGACATCGGATGAAATTGATAGATTTGTTATTAACATACAAAATGAATTTAAACGTTTAGGATTAACACCACTGACCACCGTCGACCAATATAGAGATATAGTTAAAGTTGGATATTATATCTATGGCGGAATTAAATATGTTTTAGATTATCCTCGAAACATCCTCGTAAAACAAACGTTAAATGATGACGACTATTTTATAGTCATTAACACCGTTAAAGAGCAATTTAAGGTACAAGGCATAACTGGAGTAACCGATGATCAAATTAAAAAGGGAATTGAGGTTGGCGAAATTATAATCAATGGTTTGAAATATATTTTCGATCGGAATACAAATCAGTTTGTGAAATTACAAATACCTGAAACCGATAATCGATTATTATTAATTAAATTACAAGAAGAATTTAAAAAATTGGGACAACCAGAATTAACAAAAGAGGAAATTGAATTTGCGGTAAAAAATTACTATGTCATTCGGCCCGGACTTAAATGGGTATATGATTCGAATTCAGGAAAATATCAATTGGTTGATTTCACGCAATTTGATTATAATTGGTACACTTTACAACTTCAAAAACAATTTTTAGATTTAGGATTTAAAGGTATAACTGAAGATGATTATAAGAAAACAATTACAACCGGTACCATTGTCTATGATAATGTTACATATAAATTAGATTACACAACTGGTAAACTATATAAAATTACCGTGCCAGTGGATGTCGCCGTTGCATTACAAACCCTTAAAGATTTGGTAGCGATTCATGGTTTTCAATTGACCGATGATGAATATCGTAATGCTGTCAGTGTTGGTTATTTTATACGTGGTCCATATAAATGGGTTTTCAACATTAATACGGGCAAATTGGTTCAAGTACCACTTGAGGGGGATGATTTTAAAATAGTTATTGGAAAAATAAGAGACCAATTTACAGGTTTAGGTGCTACTGGTCTGACCGATGATCAAATCACGAAAGCAATACAAACTGGTTATATCATTATAAATGGAGTCAAATATATTTACGATATAAAATTTAATCAATTTGTGAAATTACAAATACCTGAAACGGATAATCGATTATTATTAATTAAATTACAAGAAGAATTTAAAAAATTGGGACAACCAGAATTAACAAAAGAGGAAATTGAATTTGCGGTAAAAAATTACTATGTCATTCGGCCCGGACTTAAATGGGTATATGATTCGAATTCAGGAAAATATCAATTGGTTGATTTCACGCAATTTGATTATAATTGGTACACTTTACAACTTCAAAAACAATTTTTAGATTTAGGATTTAAAGGAATAACTGAAGCAGATTATAAGAAAACAATTACAACCGGTACCATTGTCTATGATAATGTTACATATAAATTAGATTACACAACTGGTAAACTATATAAAATTACCGTGCCAGTGGATGTCGCCGTTGCATTACAAACCCTTAAAGATTTGGTAGCGATTCATGGTTTTCAATTGACCGATGATGAATATCGTAATGCTGTCAGTGTTGGTTATTTTATACGTGGTCCATATAAATGGGTTTTCAACATTAATACAGGCAAATTGGTTCAAGTACCACTTGAGGGGGATGATTTTAAAATAGTTATTGGAAAAATAAGAGACCAATTTACAGGTTTAGGTGCTACTGGTCTGACCGATGATCAAATCACGAAAGCAATACAAACTGGTTATATCATTATAAATGGAGTCAAATATATTTACGATATAAAATTTAATCAATTTGTGAAATTACAAATACCTGAAACCGATAATCGATTATTATTAATTAAATTGCAAGAAGAATTTAAAAAATTGGGACAACCAGAATTAACAAAAGAGGAAATTGAATTTGCGGTAAAAAATTACTATGTCATTCGGCCCGGACTTAAATGGGTATATGATTCGAATTCAGGAAAATATCAATTGGTTGATTTCACGCAATTTGATTATAATTGGTACACTTTACAACTTCAAAAACAATTTTTAGATTTAGGATTTAAAGGAATAACTGAAGCAGATTATAAGAAAACAATTACAACCGGTAGCATTGTCTACGATAATGTTACATATAAATTAGATTACACAACTGGTAAACTATATAAAATTACCGTGCCAGTCGAGGTACCAGACACAACAGTTTTATTACAAAAACTAAAAGACCAAATAACTACACTTGGATATCAATTTACCGATGCCGAATATCAACAAGCTATTGCAAATCGTTATTTCATTGTGGGTGGAATTAAATGGGTGTATAATTCCGCAGTACAAAAATTTGAACGCGTTGATCTTAGTGACGTAGAATACAATCAAAGATTAACGATACTTAATCAGGCACTACAAAGATTTGGTCAATCATCGTTGACCGATGCACAAAAACGAGAAATTATATATAATGGGTTCTTTACAAAAGGTGGCTACCGTTGGGAATATAACACAGTAAGTGGTTATTTTGAGATATACATTACGTATCAACAATATCAACAAAGATTAGTGAAACTTCGTCAACAATTACTTGACATTGGATATGGCCAAATATCCGATGCTGCTGCTGAAAGTGCAATTGTAAATAGTTACTTCAATTTCGAAGGTTCCAAATGGATATATAATTTTGACACCGGTGTTTATGAACGTAGAACTTAATCATATATATGCGTATAATTAATAGAAATGTTACTTCAAAATTCAAATATGATGCATATGTTTTCATTTAACATTTTTTTAACTATATAATTTAAATTTCGAAATATTAGCATATAGCATATACTATATATAAATACTTTAATTTTTAAATATGTATATGCAATTTTTTATTAAAATGTATAAATATATAAAAAATTTATTTGTTTTATCTTATATTTTATTATACATTGTATATGGAAATACTATATTTATTAATTTGTCGATGATTTACATTACATATACAAAAATCATATAATATATATACGATTTGGATACTAATCCATTAAGTATTTGAATGGAAATAACGATTGGACCGGAACCTGCCGCATCACCAACTCCACCCCCGCTTCCGTCCTAAATCCGTCCTAAAAGTCTTGCAATCAATAGAGTGAGGATGTTAAGGGTTAAGGGTTTTAGTCGTCCCATTGGATAACGGGACTACGACACTCTGATTTCCTCTCATAAACAAAAAAAAAATGAATTCAACTTCATAACACATACGCAATAACTATTCAAATTGGTCTTCAATGCAACAAAAGAATTTTTCGCCATTTTTAGCTTTATCTAAACTTTTTTTTGAGGAAATATGGGGTATATTATGGATTACAATTCAAGTCAGCATCATTCTGTATATAGTATAATATAAATGAAAATTTAAAAAGATTATTTTGATTGTAATTGATTTTATATGCGTATCATGCAGAGTTATTAAATGTTAATGCTTATAATAGCGAGAAATTTGAATTTCAATTTTATTCAACTATATATGCATAATCTATTTTAATGTTGATTTTTTATTTAATTAATGTTACAGATTATGGTTTTTTATTAGCCGATGTTTTAAATTAACTTAATTTAAACAAATTTATATTATATTTTTTTGTTATATGATATGGTTAAAATTTAAAACATTATAATATCACTGAATGTCACTGAAGTAAATTAATAAATATATATATATATTCACAAAGAAACAATAAATATTTATTAAACATGTTAATTTGATATACGCTTACGTATATGCTTACGTATATATACAAATGTTTAAAACTGTGCATCCATATGCAGCAGATTGTATATATGAAAGGATTATATCGATATATCCATAATTATAAGAAAAAATTAATAACAATTAAAACAAGTTTATATATAAAAGATATATATATATATATATAGCAATAAAAGATAAATTATAACTTTTGAACTAATATATATATATATAGAATCACCGAGTTTCGTATATCTCTATGCTCTATGTCGCTATATGTATAAGGATCATAAGTGATCGCATATAAAACATTAACAAATATAGATAAAAACCAGCTATTAGATCACAAAAAAATATACGAAAAATATATATATACAATATTTATTGTATATAGCCTCATCCATAATTATATTGTACACGCGTTTGAAATTTTATTATTAATTTATTTTACTGCGTCCATAATCAAAATATATATACAATACATACATTTTTTTTATAATATTTGTGTATATATAATCTATATATAATACACCGAATTCTTCGTATATGTATATATAAACTATATATATAAATATTTTCGTATAATATAAGCAAGGTATAAAATCGAAATCAATAATTCAGAATAATGTGATAGATGGAATACTCCGATGGAAAAAAAAATCTATAAATACTTGTTTATTGAGAAGAATAGAATCAGTAATATTTGGTATTTCGCTGTTATCTTATATATAAATATTTTTTAAATTAATTAAGAGTGGCTATTTATATATACATTTGGCAAATTGTGATTATAATTTTTTGTATATATAATATATAAAAGGTAGGTAAAACCAAATTAATTTTTGCGAATATATTAAATAATTTTAATTATTTATACTGTATACCGATAATGTATAAAGTCCAATTATATATAGACGATATTAAAATATTTTAATTTGTTTTTTTTTTTGGCTATTTGTATTTATAATTATATACACATAACATATATATTTTCATATACAAAAAAATTTTAGTTATATTATCAAATTCAGTGTCGTTAAACAAGTTTTTATTAACCGAAAATATATATATATATATATATATGTATATATATATAAAGCATTTATTTTTTTTAATATCTCATATATCTTTAATTTTTTTAAATATATACCATAGATTTTTAATATATACTTATAAATATATATAAAATATCATTAGTTTGTTTGTGTTCCGGTTAAACAACTTTAATTTTGATTGTATGATCTGTATAATATGATCCTAATTTATTATATATATGATCATCATCGCATATGAATATATTTTTAAATATATACACAATAATTATACACCATCTCATTATTAATTTGAATAAATGTCATTTGAAAAGATGTTTATATCATTCTAATTATAATTGTTTTAATAAATTTAATAATATATCGCAGATGAAAACGGGTAAATTCATAAAGGAAAATATTTCCTTTCAAATGTACCTGAAACCTTATACATATACAGTATGTATGAATATACGACATGATCATATATATATATAATCATTATATTAAGATACATTATAAATTAGCGTATATATGAAAATTGGTAAAAATGAGCTTTTTTTTTAATATACACTATATCGAAAATTTAATCACACGCCTGAAAAAACATATAGATCAAAACATCTGTACATTTAAGGATATATGCGGATAACAATTCAATTTCAATTGAGTAAATATAATGAACCGACACCAATTAAATTTAATGTATACTATAGTTTTTAAAATATATTTATTGTTCAGATAATGCGTGATCACATTTTTAAGACGACATATAGAGTTGTATATATGTACAACACTAAAGTTCTCCAAAATTTAAGAATATTATATATATGCTTTATTATAGTTAGACCACATATTTATATAATATAATATTAAAATATTTTTAATGTACAATTATTATTTCGCAGTTTATCAAATATACGTGCGGTACGTGCATGTTTTGTGCGACCATGAACACATTCACAACAAAATTGATGACGTTCATGTCAATAACTTTAATATTGATAATCGATCATCAACAGATTAATGCAAAATCTCTGTCCGAAAACAAAAATGAAGACCTAAAAGAATTTCATCGATTTAGCAGAGGATTGGTTACAGGTGTATTAGGAGGATTATTGGGTCATGGACAAGCACATGATAGACAAAAATCACCATATGATAACCATGATCATGATCATTATCATCATCATAATTATAATCATAATCATAATCATCATAGTCATCAAAATCATCAAAATTATCATAGTCATCAAAATCATCATAATCATGATAATCATCATCATCATCATCATCACAATCATCATTATGCGGAAGAATATGAAATGCCTGATATACATATTGAAAAAGCATCGAATGCGAATATTGAAAGGGCTAAATTAATACCACGTCCATATCCATATTATCCATTTAATGGCGAAAATGTTGATAAAATATTAAAATTGTCGTATAACGAATTCAATCGAAGAACGGAAAATTTAAAAATATTTTTAAATAAATTAAATTCGCATTTGGATTTAAATCAAAATGAATACAGTAGTATAATATTTAGCGGTGGTTTTATATACAATCAATATTGGTATGTATTGGATGATAGCAATAATTTAATGGTATACAAAAATAAGGGTTTATTTAAAATCAATGATTCTGAATACAATGAGGTGCTACAAAATATTCAAGATAAAATCACCGATTTAGGTTTTGCGCATTTGTTAAATACCGAAGATTACAGTAAAGTTTTCGATGACGGGGTGTTTATTAGAGATGGAATTATATGGTTCTATAATTATGCCAACGGTAAATTTGATAATGTTGTTATACCAATTGATCAACATAAAATACTGTTAGAAAAAATGCGATCCGAATTATATAAATTGGGATTTGATAATTTATCCGATGATGAATATACACAGATAATGATTAGAGGTTTTTTCGTAAGCGGTGGCAACAAATGGAAATATAATTATTTAACTAATACATTTATAAAGGTGATATTACTGGTAGAACAACATAAAATGCTATTGACCAGTTTAAATGAGGAATTACGGTATTTAGGTTTAGCTGAAATGACCGACGACGAATTTGAACAAGCGTTACGTACCGGTATATTTATACGTAATGGTAAACGATGGTGTTATAATGCGGAAACCGAAAAATATGAACAAGAAGAAATCAATGAGAATTATTATATGATAGCATTAAGAAAACTTAAACAGTTGTTTACTGAAAGTGGATTCCCACAAATTACAGATTTACAATATAAAGAGATTATAAAAACTGGTATATTTGTACAGAATGATATTAAATATTTATATGATTTTCAATTAAATGAACTCATCAAATTGCCATCTAACGAAAAAAAAGACATCAAAATTAATGTAGATGATATACGAATTAAAATTAATGTTTTAGGATTCAATAATATCACTCGAAATCCGGATCAATTGAATGACATTGTAAAAAAAGGCTATTTTATATCCGGTTTAAATAAATGGATTTATAATCAACATAATGGAAAATTTGAAAGAAATGACTATCCCGAAACGAATCATCGTAATATATTAAACAATTTTCAACGTAAATTAATTGAATTACATTTGCCTGAAATGACCAGTGAGCAATTTGATTGTGCTTTAAAAACTGGTGTATTTATTAGTTTCGGAAAAAAATGGATTTTCGATGCAATGACGGAGAATTATATTTTATCGCAATTTACCCCACAGGAATATGATAATTTTTATGAATGTTTAAAAAATGAATTTAAACGTTTAGGATTTATGAATATCAATAAAAAAGACATCGATAGTACAATTCAAACGGGTGTATTTATTCGTCATGGAATTAAGTGGTTATTCAATTTTCAAAATGGAACATTGGAGAAATCTGCAGGCCTATCCATTGAAGAATATCAAAAAGTTAAAATTTCTTTTCAAGATGAACTAAACAAACTGGGTTATAATAATGTAACAGATGATGAATGCAATGACATCATATCGACGGGGTTCTTTATAAAAGGAGGAAATAAATATGAGTACGATTTCACTACAAAAGAATTTAGACAAATAATTTTGAGTAAACAAGTGCACATGGACCTTCTATTAACATTACAAATGGACATTTTCAAGAAAATGGGGTTGGAAATGTTGTCAGATTCAGAAATTTCTCAAGCATTAATAACCGGTATTATTATTCGTGGAACAGTAAGATGGTGTTATAATGCAAAAACGGGAAAATACGAACAGGAAGAACCAGCCGAAGAGCAATATCGAATAATGCTTGTAAACTTACGAGAGATGACAAAGCTAGATCCAGACGTACAATCATCATTCGAAGAAAAGGATTATAATGAATTAATAAGAACTGGAATCGTTTTACGGGCTAAATACAAGTGGATTCTGAATTTCCAAACTAGAAGTGTACAGAAAATAAAAGTTACAGACGAAGAATATAAAACTACGGTTGCCAATATTCGTGAACATTTAGGATTTGATAATGTCAATGAAAATGATTTCAATGAAATTCTTAGTACGGGAGTTTTTTCCATATATGGTAATAAATTTGTATACGATTTTAAAAAGCAACATTTTACAAAAATGGACTTAGCAGAATCAGAACATAAACAAATTCTGTTGAAATTGCAAGAACAATTTCGGTTATCCAATTATGATAAAATTACAGATGATGAATTGAATCAGGCCTTAATAACTGGTATAATTATTCGTGGAACAGAAAGATGGTGTTATAATTCAAAAACAGAAAAATACGAACGGGAAGAACCAACTGAAGAATTATATCGAATAGTCTTAATGAAATTAAAAGAGGTGACAAAGAACGACACAGACATTCAGACATTCGAAGAAAAGGATTATAATGAATTGATAAGAACTGGAATCGTTTTACGTGCTAAATACAAGTGGATTCTGAATTTCCAAACTAGAAGTGTACTGAAAATAAAAGTTACAGACGAAGAATATAAAACTACGGTTGCCAATATTCGTGAACATTTAGGATTTGATAATGTCAATGAAAATGATTTCAATGAAATTCTTAGTACGGGAGTTTTTTCCATATATGGTAATAAATTTGTATACGATTTTAAAAAGCAACATTTTACAAAAATGGACTTAGCAGAATCAGAACATAAACAAATTCTGTTGAAATTGCAAGAACAATTTCGGTTATCCAAATATAATAAAATTACAGATGATGAATTGAATCAGGCCTTAATAACTGGTATAATTATTCGTGGAACAGAAAGATGGTGTTATAATTCAAAAACAGAAAAATACGAACGGGAAGAACCAACTGAAGAATTATATCGAATAGTCTTAAAGAAATTAAAAGAGGTAACAAAGAACGACACAGACATTCAGACATTCGAAGAAAAGGATTATAATGAATTGATAAGAACTGGAATCGTTTTACGTGCTAAATACAAGTGGATTCTGAATTTCCAAACTAGAAGTGTACAGAAAATAAAAGTTACAGACGAAGAATATAAAACTACGGTTGCCAATATTCGTGAACATTTAGGATTTGATAATGTCAATGAAAATGATTTCAATGAAATTCTTAGTACGGGAGTTTTTTCCATATATGGTAATAAATTTGTATACGATTTTAAAAAGCAACATTTTACAAAAATGGACTTAGCAGAATCAGAACATAAACAAATTCTGTTGAAATTGCAAGAACAATTTCGGTTATCCAATTATGATAAAATTACAGATGATGAATTGAATCAGGCCTTAATAACTGGTATAATTATTCGTGGAACAGAAAGATGGTGTTATAATTCAAAAACAGAAAAATACGAACGGGAAGAACCAACTGAAGAATTATATCGAATAGTCTTAAAGAAATTAAAAGAGGTAACAAAGAACGACACAGACATTCAGACATTCGAAGAAAAGGATTATAATGAATTAATAAGAACTGGAATCGTTTTACGGGCTAAATACAAGTGGATTCTGAATTTCCAAACTAGAAGTGTACAGAAAATAAAAGTTACAGACGAAGAATATAAAACTACGGTTGCCAATATTCGTGAACATTTAGGATTTGATAATGTCAATGAACATGATTTCAATGAAATTCTCAGTACGGGAGTTTTTTCCATATATGGTAATAAATTTGTATACGATTTTAAAAAGCAACATTTTACAAAAATGGACTTAGCAGAATCAGAACATAAACAAATTCTGTTGAAATTGCAAGAACAATTTCGGTTATCCAATTATGATAAAATTACAGATGATGAATTGAATCAGGCCTTAATAACTGGTATAATTATTCGTGGAACAGAAAGATGGTGTTATAATTCAAAAACAGAAAAATACGAACGGGAAGAACCAACTGAAGAATTATATCGAATAGTCTTAAAGAAATTAAAAGAGGTAACAAAGAACGACACAGACATTCAGACATTCGAAGAAAAGGATTATAATGAATTAATAAGAACTGGAATCGTTTTACGGGCTAAATACAAGTGGATTCTGAATTTCCAAACTAGAAGTGTACAGAAAATAAAAGTTACAGACGAAGAATATAAAACTACGGTTGCCAATATTCGTGAACATTTAGGATTTGATAATGTCAATGAACATGATTTCAATGAAATTCTCAGTACGGGAGTTTTTTCCATATATGGTAATAAATTTGTATACGATTTTAAAAAGCAACATTTTACAAAAATGGACTTAGCAGAATCAGAACATAAACAAATTCTGTTGAAATTGCAAGAACAATTTCGGTTATCCAATTATGATAAAATTACAGATGATGAATTGAATCAGGCCTTAATAACTGGTATAATTATTCGTGGAACAAAAAGATGGTGTTATAATTCAAAAACGGGAAAATACGAACAGGCAGAGCCAACGGAAGATCAATATTCGGATATGATCGATAAAATGAAGAAACGTTTAGAAACGATTGGATATTATGGTCTTTCAACTAATGAATACAAAGATGTAATCCGAAGCGGTGTATTCATTCGTCAATTACGTAAATGGTTGTTTAATTTCCAATCTGGTCAAATAGAATCGGCCGAAACATTAACTATTGTGGAATACAACAATATAATTGAAAGAATAAAAAATGAATTAACACGATTGGGATACAACAAAGAGATCAATGAAGATGGGTACAAGGAAATAGCAAAATCAGAGATATACATCAATGGTGTTAACCATTGGGTTTTCAGTTATGAAACGGGTCGATTTGAAAAATATGAATTACCCGAATCTGAGCATAGGGTAATGTTATTACGATTACAAGACGAATTGGCTAAATTTGGGCATCCACCGATGTCAGAGGCTGAAATCAAACGTGTATTAACAACAAAAACCGTATATCGGGGTTTAGTTAAATGGACTTACAATCCAAAATCGGATAAATATGAATCGACAAACATAAATGAAGAAGAATATAACAAAATTTATGATAAATATGTAGATCAATTAGCACAATTGGGATATACAGATATTAAAGAAAATGAGTATAATGAAATAATAGCTATTGGTGTGTTTATAAGAGGTTCGTACAAATGGGTTTATAATTATGCCATTGAAAAATTAACCAAAGTACAAGTGAACGACAACGAACATCGAATAATGCTAAAAGCACTAGAAAACAATTTACGATTGGAACCGAAAATGTCCGAAGAAGAAATACGTACAGCATTAACAACAAGAATATTTATACGTGGTACAATCAAATGGATATACAATGCACGAACGGAAAAATATGAAAAGAGTGAACTTACTGATGATGAATATAAGCAACAAGTAAAGAAATTTAATAGAGCCCTAGGCAAAATTGGTATATGGGAAACTGATCCAGAGGAAATTCGAAACAGCCTTTCAACCGGGTATTTTGAACATGACGGGATTTCGTATAAATATGATTTTATAAAGTATGAATTAAATAAAATCGGATATACTGATGAAGGATACAACAGTATTATCAGTGATTTACAGCAAACTTTAGATAAATTATGTTATCGCCGAATGACACAAGCGGAATTAAATACAACCATAGATAATGAGTATTTCATTAGGGGTGGATTTAAATATGAGTACGATGTGGATACGGGTACCGATAAAATTATCGGTCCCGTTGGAAAAGAAGAAGAAGAATTGTCATCGGAGGAGTTTATGAAATTAAAGAAAATTCTTCATGAAACATATAAAACGAATAATTTTGGCACA
Organism: Dilophus febrilis; assembly: GCA_958336335.1. NCBI lineage: Eukaryota > Metazoa > Arthropoda > Insecta > Diptera > Bibionidae > Dilophus > Dilophus febrilis. Next base: position 46,353,904 of record OY284471.1, on the reverse strand, counting down.
TTAAGTGATGCTGATACTACGCGAATCATACAAATGGGATTATTCAAATATAATGATGACATTTGGTCATACGATCCAAATAAACAAAAATTTGAAAAGAATAATGATAAAAATATTAAACAATGTTTCATTAGGAAATTTATATAAGTGAGAATAAATGTTTTAATATATAATTATATAAAGCCTAAAATTTTTTTTATTGTATTCATATACACATTTTCTAAATAAATTGTATCGATCGATCGATAATAAATTGTATATATGCATTTAAATTATTTAAATAAATGTAAATAATGTATGGCTTATATACATATACCTTTGTTTTATTATTGTATATATATAGTATATATGAATTATAAGAGGACTATGTCGATTTTTCGAAGTTCAATATTAAACAGCCGCAGATATACCTTAAATTTTACACATAATTTTTTTTTGTCCAAAACATAATAACTATTTATAAATATCTTTTATTATTTTTATATCATTCCATATAATATATTGTATATATGTTTCCTCCTCCCTCCTTCTACTTCCTTAAATTACATCATTGGTATTTTAAAGTTTATGCATAAGAGATCTCTTCTTGAAATTTGTTATTATATTATTTATACGATAATATAATTATACGAATTTTACGTATTATAGTCTGACACATATTAATTTAGTATATATATATATATTGGTTATTCCGAGTGTATTATTATTGTTTAATAATTATTAATGTAATGTATATATGTATATAATATATATAAAATATGTATAGCGGTCAAGCCTAAACGTATGTGTAATTTATATATATAGCAACATAAAACATATACATATTTTTAATCTGCAGATGATAATTTGCAAAAAGAAAATGTGAATTTATTAGATATACGCATACATCAATCATATTAGTATAAAATAATATATGCCGCATATATACTTACTATATATATGTGGTATGGAAAAAGACTTTATGACCTTAAATTTTTTTTTTTTAACATTCACAACACTTATCATCAACTCTTTTCGTGTTAAAAATGAAGTTTCAATTAAACAAAAAATAAACTTATAGTATATTATTAATAATAATAATAATTATTCATATAAATCACCGCATAAATTATAATTATATATATAGAGAGTATATATAGAAAAAAGTCAACTATCTAATAGCAAAAAAAAAAAATATTTATGAATCAAGTTCATTGATGATTATAATTTGTTGATTTTATCAATAATAAAAAACCACTTATTGCAATATGTACTTCAACATAATTCAAATAATACATCTATATATAAGTATTTGAATTATATATATAGGTAAAACGTTTAAATCTAAATAATATATAAAATATAGGAGTCTAATCACCTTTTCATCATTCTCACTGACTATATATAAATTATATATTCAAAATTGTGTATAAATATTCTAAGAAAATGTTAATATGTAATAATATTTGTATATATAGATGTCATAAAGATTTTAATAATAATTTTGGTATTTTCATATAGTTGTTATTTCATCAATAATGAATGACTAAACTAAACAAATGCGATTTAAATACACGGTGTGTATATAGCAAAACCAAAAATAACTATATAATCAGAAAAAACTGTTTTAGCACCTATACTGGATTAACGCGATGTATTACGTCAGACAATTATTATAATCGCATTCAATTTTGTATATATTATATGTTCGGGGATATCAAATCGGGGAGAAATTACATTGCCGGAAGGTGTTTATATGATTCAATCCATTTCACAGCATCCCACAAAAAATAAAATATAAGAAAAAAAATATATATAAAGTCACCCTGTACGACTTAAAGTATTAACATATATAACAACACAGATTAGTCACAATAAGAAATATATTATTTTCGTACGAAAACATTTTTAAATGAGATAAATTCAAATTTATAAATACTGTATAAACGTATTAATATATGATCAGTTGAATTCGATCTGTATTACGTGATTTACATATATATATATAGAATAGAATAAATATATAAATAAATAGGATATAGTGAAATTATATTATTAGTTATATTTAACTAATAAAAAAAAAAATGTGAGTGCAATTCAATTTTTTAATTATTAATTATATTTATAATATATATAAAGTTTTAGTATTTATTTATATGGATTATTAACTTAAATACGTCCTGTTTTATGAATTATTATTTGAAATGGGTTAAACCACATAAATATATTTATATATATATAACATCATAGAGTATTTTATACAAATGATTTATTAAAAAAATAAAAAAATACTTTTTAAACGAATCAAAACAAGGAACATTTTAATTTTATTTTCAATAAAATCTATATTATTAAATCTTTATATATGCGAATACAAAAAAACAACGACGAATAGTGACCTCAATGATAATACTTGTTACTCGAAATAGATAACGCGAAGTTACAAAATATGTGTTTTTTTTTAAGAAAATGCAAGAATTTTTTAAAATTATTAACGAGAAAACAATTATGTATGATAATGAAAATATTTGAAAATTTTTAAGTTTCATATATATATACATAGTTACTAAACATACAAATGAGATGAGAATCATCGCATATATATAATGATTATATTAGATTTTAAACTAATTTATTTGTGACCAAAAAATTATTATTTATAGTTTTAGTATAGAGACAATAATCCACTCTGTTATTATAATATAATATATTCTTTCTATATAGATTATTTATTACACAATTCATACAAAGTATCTGCGTGTATATTATATCATCAATATCTATATTCGTCACATTTTAATTAGAAATTGATCATATATAAGAAAACTTTGTATAATATTAATCGATTATAATTGGAAATTACTTAATATAGACACATATAGATATAAAAACAATTATTTATTATAGTGCACAAATGAGAATAAGTTAGTATCCGTGTGTGTATATATGCATTTTGGATGCTATATGGTAAATAAACACATATATAGAATTTATAATAAATGTTAAATGTGTCAATTATAGCATTTATACAAGATCAATTTATTCAATTAAAAAAAACAACTATATTAGCATTTTGCATCCTTATTAAAATTTAATTATATACTTACTTATGTAAAACATTTATTCATTTTACAGGTATATATGTAAGTCTATATATAACTATAATATAATTGTGTGTGTTACTTAAATTATATATTATATATTATAAAGTTAATAAAGATTATTATTAAAAATAAATTACGCAATAATTTAAATATAGATAAGGGAGAATAAATGAGAAGATATATAATTTACAGATCGCATAAATAGTATATTTAAATATATAGATATTAAAAAAATTATCTTGATATTGTGTATATTGTATACCAAAAATAAGTTATACAATCCTAATTATAATTATCAATTAACCCTTAACATACATTTATTTTGAAATAAACCTAAAATATCTATATGTAAATACAAATACATATTTATTTAAATTAAATTGTAATTGACGTACGACAGATTTATTAAAATAATAATATTAAAAATATATTAATACAATTACAGTATTTGGCAGCGTTTATATAAACAAAATATAATAGAAATATATATATATGTTATAATAACAAAAATGGGGTCAACCATGATTCAGATAACGTTGATATTTATTTATATTGTGAATATATATATAGCATATACATTGGGAAACCCTAATAATCAATTACATGAAAAACGAAATGAATTTGAAACTCAAAGAAACGTGTATGGTGATAAAGGAGATGTTGACGGAGTCATACCACATCCTGGGTAAGTTTTAATTTTGCCGAAAAATTATTTTAGACGTTCTCATTACTCATTACTCTATCTATAATTTATTTGAAATATATGATAACCGCGTATATAGATATTATAATAAAGAACGAACGAATGATGAAATTAGTGGAATTGTCGATAAAATAAGGTCAAATTACAATTCAGCTCAAGATGGTGGTGGTGGTGGTGGTAGTAGTAGCAGTAGTGGTAATCGTGGGTATTATAGGACCAGTTATTCAAGTAGTAGAACTACCGAAGGAGGTAAAATTGATTGTACATCGGATGGTTGTAGTCGACGAGTGACGCCAAATATAATGGGAAACGCACAGGATCAAATTGCAAAAGAGATGACCGAACAAATGATGGCTGAATTGAAAAGTGGTAAATTGACTAGACATCAAATTATGCAACCAAATTGGTTTGAAAATAAAGTGGCTGAAAAATTGCAAACAATAAACCAACAACGTCAAAGTCAATATCAACAGAATTCGTATTACGGTGGTGGTGGTGGTGGTGGTGGTGGTGGTGCTGCTATGGCAATTAATCGAAATCAACAGGAAAATTACGATAATGACGCAGAATTACTGCAACAAAGTCAGCAAAATGTATTTGATCATAATATCGGTACAGTAGCTGCCGCGAATGGTAAAGATGATGATGACGTTCAACAAGTACAACAAAATGTATTTAATCATCATACGCAACATCAACAACAAGGCAGAAATTATCAACATCAAACACAACAAACAAATTATAATTTAAATGATGACCACCGACACAGTATATATAATCATCTTTCTGGTACTGATTACGTACCGCAACGATTCAGAGGCCGTTGGGATCATCCCTATCAACCGGGACTAAATCATGAACAAATAAACGAAGCAAATTATGATATTGAACAATCATTTAGACCATATGTTTCAACTATTAGTATTTATGCACCATTTCAAATAATAACATACAAGAGAAATATAACACGAGAACGTCCATTATATCCGCATAATCAAAATGATTTAAAGTATACAAAAGAACAGCATGATGTACAAACAAACATTTTGTCCGTTGTCCCAAAAACAAATTTCCAGTTATTCAGTTTAAGTCCGACCGAATACAATCATCGATTACGTACAACACAAAATATTTTACAACAATTGGGTTATGATGGTTTAACGGCTAGAGAATATAATGCAACAATATCAGCCGAAGGATTTACACATAATGGATATAAATATGATTATAATGCACATATGGGAATATATGAAAAGGGTAGTAAAGTAGAAATTGACGATAAACTATATCAACAAATGATTGGTAATATACAAAATCAATTAAGTGCCATGGGAATCGAACAACTTTCGGATGAAGAATATCGGCAAATTGTAGCCAGTGGTATATTTATTCGAAATGGTATTCAATGGAATTATAATCAAAGTACGGGCAAATTTGAAAATGATCATTTAATTAATCATAAACATACACCGGACTATAGACAAAATTTCGTTCAGTTTCAAAATCAATTAAAAACATTGGGATACAGTCAAATAACAGAAGAGGAATACAATGAAACCATATCGACCGGATATTTTATACGAGGTGGTTCAAAATGGCAATACGATCATGAAACTGGTGCATTTGAACAAATCCGATTACCTGTAAATGAACATCGTATTGTTTTAATGAAGCTCGAAGAAGAACTAAAACGTTTAGGTCTTCATCAATTAACCTCACAAGAATACAATCAAGTCTTAAAAACTGGTATTTGTGTAAGAGATGGATTACGATGGACTTATGATGCGCATACGGGAAAATATGAACGACGTGAAAATGAAAATTATAATCAAGACTATATGGAGAATGTACGTAGAGTTCAAGATCAATTGGCGCGAATGGGTTACACACAAATTTCCGAAAATGAATATCGGCAAATTATACGAACCGGTGTTTTCCAGCACGGTACCGATACATTTATTTTTAACTTTCAAACGGGACAATTTGAAAAAGATCAAATTGATCGGGAGGAATACATTAAAATTTTAAGACGTTTACAAGACTCCATACATCGATTGGGTTATAATCAAATAACTGAAGAAGAATATAATGAAACGATAACAACTGGATATTTCATACGTGGCGGAAATAAATGGCAGTATGATACAAATGCAGGTCGCTTGCAAAAAGTAGAATTTAGCGAAACTCAACATAATATGGTTTTAATAAAATTACAAGAGGAATTAAGACGCTTAGGATTACAGCAAATGACACAAAATGAATTCAATCAAGCAATCAAAACCGGTGTATTTATTCGAAATGGTAACAAATGGAGTTATGATGCTAAATTAGGACGGTATCATAAGAGTGAAACAACAAACGATGATGATTATCGAATAATGTTACATAGTATTCAAAATCAATTGAACCGATTAGGTTACAATCAAATTACCGAAAAAGAATATAACGAAACAATAAGAACCGGCGTGTTTATACGTGGTGGTGAAAAATGGATATATAATTTCCAAACAGGAAATTTAGATAAAATCCAAATTGATCAAACTGAATATAATCAATTGATAAATAACATAAAAAATCAATTACAACGTCTGGGTTACAAGGATGTTACGGAAGAGGAATATAATCGTACAATTACCACTGGATATTTCATAAGAGGATCTGATAAATTACAATATGATACGACCGTAAATCAATTTCAGAAAATAGAAATACCTGTTCATGAACATGAAATCATATTAATGCGACTACAAGATGAGTTAAAACGCTTAGGTCTTAAACAAATGACGGCACAAGAATATACGCAAACGATGAATTCACGTACATTTATACGTGATGGTATTAAGTGGAGTTATGATGCCAAATCTGGGCAATATCAAGAAAATCAATTGACGGAAGATGAATATAATAAAATATTTCAACAAATCACATATGTTTTACGGCAAATGGGATATCAACATTTAACAGATGAAGAATATAATAAAACAATAACTACAGGCTATTTTGTAAAGGGCCCAAATAAATATCGGTATAATTATCAAATGGGTACATTTGACAAAGAAAATTTAACGGAAGATAAGCACCGACTGGTTTTAATGGATTTACAAATTGAATTGAAGCGTTTGGGTTACGATAAATTAACACAAAAAGAATATAATCAAGCATTAACAACGAATGAAATTATTCGTGGAAATATAAAGTGGATATATAATGCTGAAATTGAACGATATGTACAAAGTGGCATTTCAAATGAAGAATATAGAACCATTTTAAGAAAACTACAAATGGAATTGAATCGAATGGGTTATTCTACAAATGAAATAACCGAACAAGAATATAATAAAACGATTTCGACTGGTGTATTCATTCGGGGTGGTGATAAATGGATATTCGATTCTAACATAGGTCAATTACAAAAAGTTGAATTAACTACAGAGGATTACCATACGATATTAAGAAAAATTCAAAATCAATTATCACGATTAGGATATAATCGCATTACAGAAGAAGAATATAATCAAACAATCACAACTGGTTTTTTCATAAGCGGCGGTGATAAATGGCAATATAACTATGATACTGAACAATTTGAGAAGATACAATTAACAGAGGATGAACATCGTATGATATTGCATCAACTTGAAGACGAACTGAGAAGACAAGGACTTAGCGCATTAACCGAATATGAATATAATGAAGCCATTAAAACTGGGGTCTTTATACGTGGTGGTGAGTATATTAAAAAAATCATACCAAAAATATTATATCTTATTAAACAAAAGCATTATACTTTAAATAGGAAATAAATGGATATACGACGCCAAGACGAATCGATATGAGGTAGCCTCATTTACGGAATCTGAATACAGAACGATTTTACAGAAGTATCAAAATGCATTGACATTAATAGGTCACACTCAATTATCCGAAAAAGAATATAATGAAACCATAAATACAGGAATATTTATACAAGGCGGAAACAAATGGAATTATAATTATTTAACGGGACGCTTCGAAAAAATTCAATTAAATGAAACAAAACATAGACAGATTTTACAAAACTTACAAGCAGAATTAAAGCGCCTGGGTTACAACGAAATGTCGGAAGAAGAATTTTTGACTGCATTACAATCAGGTGTATTTATTCGAGGTACCATTAAATTCACTTATGATGCACGAACCGAAAAATATGTACAAGATCAATTAACCATTGAGGAACACAATCAAATTTTGACAAGATTAAAAAATGCATTGGCTCGGCTTGGTATTTGGGAGTTAGATAATGATGAATATACACAAATAATTAAAACTGGTGAATTTATATATCACGGTAATAAATATATATATGACTTTAAAACCGAACGTTTGCAGATGATTGAAATGACAGAGGTTGGATACAATCATATAATCAATAAAATACGCGAAACATTACAAAAGCTTGGATATCGACAAATGAATGAACGTGAATTTAATGATACAATTTCAAATGGATACTTTGTTCGTGGTGGGTATCAATGGAAATATGATTCAGAAACAGGAACCGCTCATAAAATAAGAACGGCTACAAGACAAGAAGAAATTTCCGATCAAGAGTACAATGAGATATACCGGAGGTTACAGGCGACATTAAAAAAATTAGGATATCGAGTAATGACCGAAAATGAATGTTTAACAGCGATTTCATCCGGGACATTTATGCGTGGTGGTATCCAGTGGGTTTATAATCCATATATTGGTCAATTTGAACGTATTGAATTAACCGATACTGAATATAAACATAGATTGAATGCACTAAAGGAAGAATTAAAAAGGATCGGCCAAGGACATTCAACGAAACAATTAACAGAACAAGAGCTTAGAGAAATTATCATCAAAGGATACTTTACGAATGGTGGATATAGATGGGAGTACAATACGAAAATTGGTAGTTTTGAACGATTAGATATAACAGCGGAAGAATATCGTAACCGGTTGATTAAACTTCGTGAACAACTGAAACGTATGAACTACGGTGAAATGTCAGATGCCGAATGTGAAAAAACGATATATAGTGGAGTGTTCTACTATGGCGGATACAAATGGGTGTATAATTTTGATACCGGCTCTTATGTAATGACAGAAAAATCAGATATAGAGGAGGTACATGGACCTGTGGATAGTACAATTGATTTAGATGAAACAAAGTATGACACCACGAATAAAAATGACACGAATACAAATATGGGCGAACATTCAAATTCTGGGCATAAATCACCGTGGGTACGTCCAACACCGGTGATCCATAAAAATCGTGGAGATCAACCACCACAACATTTTGATGATTATGAATCTGAGGAAGTTATCGAACAGGAGCCGGGTATTGGTTATTATCCGGGTGTAACAAAGAAACCTGAAACCAATACATTACCACCTGTTACAACACGTATCCCAACAAGGTATCCACCAATATATACCGCGCCATTAGCACAGTATGAAACAGCGACAACCAGAATAACAAAATACGAAAGTCAACAAACGGTTGTGCCACCGGTATTGAATCAACATGGATATCAAAGTCGTTATGAAACATCTCATAAATCGTATAGCAGAAAAACAGCTACAATGGTACGTTTTTAATACAATGATTTATTTGTTGAATGTTGAATATATGAATTAATGTTTTTCATTATATATAGCCCCCAGATTATAGGAACTATCAAGCCGATGAAGGGTACGCACATAAAAATGAACAAAAAGATTTAACACAAGAAGTTATTGGATTCGGCCCCGATACAGAAGATTTAACGCAAAAGTTTATTGGAATCGGTCAAGAAACGGGAGATTTAACACAACATCAAGAAGATTTATCACAAAAATTCATTAATTTCGGTCAAGAAACAGAAGATTTAACACAACAACAAGAAGATTTATCACAAAAATTCATTGATTTCGGTCAAGAAACAGAAGATTTAACACAACAACAAGAAGATTTATCACAAAAATTTGTTGGATTGGGACAAGATTCACCAAATCATTCATCCAAAAACAGTAATATTAATGATAAATTTACACAATCTACAGAAAATTTAAATCAAAAGTTTATTGATATTAATGAGGATAATCATCGCGAAAATATACATAATAAAACAGTACCAAACGTTGCAGAAACGGAACTTACCGTATTAAATATGCAAACCAATGGCGAGGTAAACGTAACATAAATTAATAATCAATTTTACAAAACAATATATTTTTCTTCTGTCTGTATACATACCATATAGGCCCAGGTAGTTGAAGAGATGACAGGTAAACCAATGGAAAAACCTGGATTTTTCAAACGGATCGCTCAACAAGTGAAAACTTATGTCAGTGGATAACTGCGGATAATATCGCATTGTGTACAGTCATTAATTTGGAATACACACATTAAATATATATTCAACATTTTGTTTAATGTTTAAAATAATAAAGAATATGAATAAATTAAATTTTCTATTATAGAGATATTTATAGACCGAATGAAACAAAGGTTAATTGTGATAATTTTACTTACATGGCCCAATGATTTATAAAACTGAATAAATAATCTCTGTTGATTTACATCTAAAAAAAAAAATAAATAAAAATATTGCCTAGTAAGTAATCATAACAAATATAAGCCGCACATAAATTGTATGTTATATAATCATTCATTACCTAGATTTAATGCTTGTGAGGGTTTTACGGTTGTTCCTTTAACGTTAGACATGGTGAAATTGAGAACACTATTATTGCATTCACATTAATTTTTTAATTATTTTACAAAATTTAAAAGCAACAGAAAAATAAACACAATTCGCAAATAGCACAATTCTGATTCTGAACAGGGAACATAATAATAACAAAAACAATAAGTCAATAAGGTTATGCGGCAAAAATAATAAACCGGGAAAAATTATAAGCCTTATAAATGTAATTAAAAATGATGGTTTTCGCTAATATGGCGAAATATGGCTTTCCAATTTCTAATATGGCGTGAATGAACCAATGAATTTTCTATATACATTTTGTTTTTGTTTTTGTTTTGATTTGTTTGTTTTTTGTAGCTGATGTTTTGATTAAATATAAAATTGAATTCAGTAAACAAACAATTTTATTTTGGTAATTCCAAATCCAATGGCAGAATATTTCGATATTGCCACTCAGAAGCACCCCATCCTTTTATACCGTTAACATTAAATTCACAAAATTGTTCAACAATTCGGCATTCTGCCTCGGTGCCAATAAAAAATTCCAAACGTTTATATGATTTCACATGCACATCGTAACGTTTAAATCCTGAAACATCATCATTAAATTTAAATTTAAAGTAATATGTAAGTATTTATTATGGTTTCAAAATTGAATTTTATATACCTGTCCAAAATGTAAAACCGTAATCAGTAGGAGGGTTACCCATTTCACCATGTTTATGGAGTACCAAATTACAATTTGTGATCGACATATTTTTCGATTGTTTCGCATCGCTAACAAACCCCACTTGTATACTGTTTCGGGATTTAAGATTAAGATATCGCCTAATGTAATTTGATTGGAAATGCATTAAAATGTAGTAATATATACCTGGCAAATGTAACCGGTATTGATATAACACCCACACTTATACGTAAATCATTTTCTAAATTAATGAAGTGCATTGCATATCGATGAAAATTTTTCCAATCACGCATTAGTCCAAAGCTATGATCACGTACTGAATTGGTATGAATTTTATATTCTAAATCATTAATTATTACCTTACCGTTTACCTCACCATATTGTTCATAATGTGTTTGGTGATAGCTATAATGAGTGATTGGGATATTCAATATGAGAATATTATTTACATTAAAGTAAATATACTAATATAAAATGAATAACACACTTTTCTAAATTATTAAAATATTCTCGAGACCACGGTTCATTTGCTATGGATTTGCAAATTGTTAATGGATTAATATCAGTGTCATAATTAAAGCATGGTATATTCGTTGTCCAAATTGCATCACATTTTACGTCTATAACTTTCGTTTTATCTTCTTGAAATCTGTACGATCCATATATATTAATAAATTATGAATTTCAACTTATATTTTTTAACCTACATCATTTTCCCATTATATTGAATGTGCCATGATTTCATCGGTTGCATCGGCGTTAATTGAATACCTTGAACCTTATATTCGGAGAGATGATCATATTCATCCTTTGTTTGATATAAACACGTATCCGGAAATGAAGGTGTTACTAGGATTTGATCATTAAATTCCGGTATTCGCAGCATGAAAAATCCATTTACAAGATAATCTTTTCGCCTTGCCAAACCTACGGCTAGAATGGATTTCTCCCTTGATGATCCATTAAAATATACAGCGTCAATCGCCTTTAAACAAATTTTTATTATTTGATTGATTAAATTTTAAATATATTATATTATATACATATACACATTATTTACTTACATGTTTGTGTTCGGATAAAGATTGCGGCTTATCAACTAATTCGACAGGTAAATTTTTTCGTTTACGAATTTTCATTAAACAATACATAAAACAGAATTTTATGTAAAAACTCTTTGGAATTGTTCGGTAAATACCAAATAGTCTGATAGATATCGGAACATGTTTTATATATAATATCAGAACAATAAACACGGCAAATGCAAATTGCAACCAGACGTTATCGATTAAAATCATTAAGATATACAATTAAATTAATTAAGAATATATAAGATTCACTTTCTGTATGTGGTGGCTGACAATTAATCACTATATGATTTATAAATTTGTACTGTATTTAATTGAAGAGTTTTCTATAGATTAAATTACATTATTTTTTTTGTAATATTAATAGGTGATAACGTACCTGATAAATAATTGTGTATACGAGATTAGAAATGTTTAATTGTGTATTGGCAAAAGTTAATCGTTTATTGAATTTCGTATTTTTGTTATTCTGGTTGTCGCTGTTTCATACTGTGCTAACAATTCGAGCTTCAGGTTTTTTTTTGTAATACCCGGATAATAACCATATGAACATGTAACTGTAAATAGCAAGTATTCACTTCATAAATATAAGTCTCCCTGAGAGATTAAGTGACTAACAATATAAATAAATATAAACTTCATGTTTATTATAAACTATATAATGATCAATATGTACAATGATAGCAAAATATATATAATTAATGTCATTGCGAATGTGTTCTACACCGCACCTCTACACTATACATATATATATATATATGTAATTTGTAATAAATTTATCCTAATTTATAATAATCGGTTGGATTCCATTTTTTTTTTTTTTAATATATTGAATTACATGTTAAAATCAATAAATTATGATTATAAACTTTCCACATTCCATTACAGTCAGCTGCTGTCATCCATTCTTTCAAATGTTGATTGATTTTTAAGTCTACATCGTAATGTACCAGTACCAGTTTCATTAAGTGCACGATTTTTTAACCATTCAATTTCTTGCAATAACTCAATGGTTTCATTGTCTAATGAACATTCTTCCGATTTCAATTCATGTCCATCATTATTAACATCCCATTCTAATGATTCTGGTGTTGAAATATGCGACCAACTATTATTTATCGATTTTATTACATGATGATGATGATGATGATTGTGTTGCTTGGATTTAGTTTTACTATTAATGAAAGTTGGTGATGCTGCTGTTGTTGCAAGACTTGTATCAACTTCATATTCACCTTCGGGTGTTAATTTCTGTTGATTATTTAATTTGGACAATTCTAATTGATTAGAATTAATTAATTCATTATCACTGAACACAAATTCATCATCTTCGATGGTGGTAGAATCTTTAGAAAATGATGATGATTTATCAGTATTGTAAAAATAGTAATTCATTTTGTTGTGGTATTCATGTTCCCATTCTAAATCTAATGATGAACTAGCAGGTGACGGTGAGGTAGTAATTATTGTTGATTTATTACCGAAATTTATTTTCCCATTATGATGTGATGATGGTACATTACAATTATTGTTCGTAGATGATGAAGAAATACTATGTTGATGTAATAAATGTAAATTTTGTGCATCTAAACATTGTAATTGAATGTCACCATCATCATAATATGATGTTAATTCAGTTTTTGGCAAAGTCGACGATCGATTTGGTGTTATTTGTAATTGAATTTCATTTATAGAATAATTACTATTATTATTACTATTAGTGTTGGTGGTGGGGGTGGTATCATTGGTGGATACCGTTAACCTAGAATATATTATGCTATTTTTAATGTGTTGTTCCCAAAACCGTTTTAAGGACTTTGAATGTTTTTTCTCTTTTGTTTTCATAATGCGAAATATAAATGTATTTGAATTAGTATTACGATGATTTAAATCATTATTGGTATTATTATTATTGTTATCAGAATCCATTACTAAATTCTAAATACGAACAAACAAATATTATAGATAAATTAAAGAAAAAACAACACTTTATTATAATAAAGATGAAATGTATATATAAATATAAATTACCATACCCTTTGTTGTTCTACACTTTCACTACTTGAAAAATTACTGTAAATAGATTATTGTTTGATAAATTTTTTTATTTCTGTAAATTTTTTGTTTTGATTTTGAAATTGAAAATATTTACCAATTACTATTCCGATTTTTGGCCAAAAGGCATCTTCCATAACAAGTTCCCATAGTTTGAAAATCACCTATTTTATAATTCCCCATGTGACGATGATGACGACGACGATGCTCCTAGTAATACTTTGAAATAGTTGCATTTGAAACAAAAAAAACCACACGCAATTATGGTAACTATACAAGTTATAGATATATATATATATATAGGTAGAGATATATTTCTGCATAACTTAAAAAAAAAAAATCAAATCAATGATTTGTGTCTCTGTGTTGTGTCTAGTAATAATGCACGATTTATATCACATTATATATACATATATATTTAAAAATACAAAATAAAACTTTACTTATAATAAATAATATAATAATAATTATTAAACAAAATAACTTTAAACAAAATTCACATATTTAAAATATTATATTATGTTATATTTGTTCCTCTAGATTTTGATAATATTGACAAATAAAAAATTGAATTGTTCACACAGTCAGGAATACTATACAATACATTCAATAATTGTAAATGAAATGGATTGTTAAAAATTATATATAAAATCCAATGCACGTATGGCGCATATTCTCATTACAAACTTTTCATTTTCCGAGAAATCATTTTTCCACCGAGAAATGCTGGAAAACTCTTTTACGAAAATATAATATATATACATACATATTATAATTGTTTTATATATTGATTATTTTATTTCATATACAATTTAAATTTAAAAACTTAAATGTTTTCATATATGGACGTCGGTCGCGTGTAATTATGTATATACATTAATTGAGATTACAGCATATATTGTATGTGTAACATATGTGACGAAATAACATGAACCAATAACACATAAGCCTACCTACCTACCTACACCTAATAAGGTGATCCTGGAACAATGGAGATGTTTCGAGATGTAATTTGAAATATTTATGAGACGGTTTTCTACAAAACGATCATAATGGATAGCGTATATAATATATATTTATGGTATTTTTTGGAAAAGTGACGGAAGAAGACTCACCATGCAGATTTTGGACTGTAATAATTCTATAATGTTTTGGTTACTGCGATGCACAATTACTGTTACTTTTAGTAATTATATTGAAATACTTAGACTGATCGAATTTGGTCAAGTTTTTGGTAACCGCGGTTGGATATATCACATCTACTAATAGTAGATTTCACTATTATCGTATAAAGTATAAACAAGTAATTTCAAATTGATTTACCTTGCAAAATAAACTCAATGATTAGAAATATATTTTTTTTTATTTTATTATAGGTATATTTCCTGTGCCAGAGATAGATTTTTTTCCGTGGAGTAAACCTTAACAATAATAAAAAAAAAAAGGGTTGTTGAAACAAAATTAAAACTACATTATCATATTTTTTATTCAAAGCAAAAATAAAAAAAAAAAAAAAATTGACAATAAATATTTATTTTAAAATAATATTACGTTTATATGATAACGAAAAATAAAACAGATTATTTATTACAAAAATGATATATATTAAAATAATTTAGAATACTTTTAATTTTTAATCATATATATATATAAATATAAATGGCTGATGAGTTACACATATTCAATATAAATGTATTTTAAGCAATTTTATGGCAGAATGAATGATAAATATACATGTAATATTTAAATATGATTTTTTTTTTAATAATAATAATGAAATTAAATTCTTATAATAATAATAATAATAATAAATGTTTTTATAATACTATTTTCTCCTCCTTATATATAAACGCGGGAGTTAAATTCTTTTTATTATATAACGTATTGTTTTTTTTTTTAATTTTTCTTGATAACACACAATATGAAAACATATTTCTTTTTTTATAAGCAATGTATTATTATATTTATTATTTTATTTTTAAATAATTTGTATATTTTTTTTTAGATTATCTCAATTAAAAAAAGTGAAAAAATAGCTTTTATTTATATAAAATATAAATATATATATATATATATATATATTTTAAAGAATATATAATATTATGAAAGGCATCAGCGTGGCAACAAAATTTGTTTTATTTGATTTTCATCATCGGTAATATTTGTATTTTGTTAAGATTTTTAGATTAATTTTTTGGTTAAACTTATCTCTGTGTATATATTGTGTATATATAATTAAATAAATAACGTCGTTAAAAATACACATAGAGATCATATTATAATTTCAAGTTTTGATTATTATATGTAAATCGTAATATATATATTGCGTTTTTTTTTTAATGATTATTGTATTTTAAGTTTTAAATCATACGCTATAAATATGCTAAATATTACATTTATATAGAAAGTATATATATGTGATTGTTTTCTTAATCTTATATAATGTGTGGTATAAATATCATTTGATTTCAAGCGAGGATATAATAATCTTTGAGTGTGTGTTAAATATAATTTTATTTCTGAGCAATTTGCAATTATATATGCTGATCATATATCATTTTCATTATATGGTATATTATATTGTTTTTTTTTTTTGTATTTTATTAAAATACGAATTGATTGTTTTATCTATCATATATGTTAGCTTCGTTATATGATAGATATAACCGCAAAAGTAATAGTATAAGTTATTATCGGTAAGCTATCTATACATTTCATTTGCAAAGAATAAGAGTTTTGAATTGATACATTTTGTAAATGGTGGAATAGATTTTTTTGAATTCTGTGGATGCAATGTTAAATTTGTTGATTATTTGACCGAAAATCGTAGGTTCTTAAAATTAACTAATATTAACGTATTAACGTAATGTGTGGAGTTTTTGAATTTATGTGAATATATGAAATGGCGAATATAATAAAAAAATAGCAGGACTGTAAGAAAACCATTATAATTATTTTTTCTTCGAATTATTTGTAATTTAGAAGAAAAAATGTTGATTATTCAACATTTATTAAAATAGATATGATGCACCTATAATTTAAATTTGAATTTGAATTAGAAATGAACGCGGTTTTGATATATTTTGTAAGCTGACTTGGAATATTGTATATAGCCACTGCGAATTATATTATTTTAAGGTATACCTAAACTTGAAATGTATATATATATATATACTTGAAGGCATCCCATTTTGTGTTGGTTGGTTATTCCTTTGTATATTTGTATTTGCATTCGAATAACAAAATCTATATAATTCTTATTGATTATATTTTTATTAATTATATTAAATTATATTATATAGTAGAAAATATTTATAGAGATAGAAAATAAAAGAGATGTGATTGAGATTGCGAAAATCATCAATCGCATTTATATGATTATATGCTTTTTAAAACTATATATTTAACGTGTGTGGGGTGTTGTGTTGTATATAAGAAACAATTGATAGCTATGATTTTATTCCGAACAAGTAAATGATGATTGTCCATTTAAAGACGTTGACATGGCGGCTTTATTTTGACGAACAGCCTCAGCACGACGTTCCTGTGTGTTTTATGTAAACATAAGAATATTTAAAAAAAATAATATAAAATTATTAATTGTTCGTCAATAAAAGCATATAGGTGGATAATATATGATTATTATATTAAATTAATATAAAAAATACACTCCACTATACAATATAATAAAACATTATTACACGCATACAAACAATATACACAATATCATATTATTATATATGTGATGTAATAAAAAATGCATGCAAAATAAAAAGAAAAATAATTTTTACTATGATAATAATTTAAAAAAGCACCACTTTTGATTTAGTTCAGTTCAGTTCAGATATATACACTTTTGATGATGAGATTAAAATTATAATTTTACAAACAAAAAATAAAAAAAAAAAACGTATAAAATTACACACTCTATATGATATATATATATACATACATGTTGACGAAGTGTATTTAGTTTCTTCTGTAATTCCTTTTCACGATTCATTTCGGCTGCATAAAGTTTATTCTCAAAAATATGTTTAAGTTCCTTGGATTTTTCCGTTTCTTTTGCATCAACGGCAATTTTAATTTCAGCCAATTTGATAGTGTTCTGTGAAAATGATGTTTTTTGTGTGTTTTTATGTGTTTTGTGTATTTTTACATTTTTAATATAATATTTATAAATATAAATATATAAGTATATAGTATATGTGTATGTGCAAATATATGGTATAATATTATAATGTTTTATTTTAAATTAAATAATCAATGCGAAATGTTTAAAGAATGTTCATGAATTAATTCATATATAAATTAAGTTATGGCAAATACTAAAAACAAAATCGTAATAGATGAATTGGAAATCTGATAGTTCTCTAAATAGGATTAACATATATAACATTTGAAAAATATACAGTAACTTTCTATCTTTCTGGTAAATTTACACGGCTAATCTTTTTGGGTTAACGCCGAAGGGTTTGCAAGCTTTTAAAGTTGACAAAATAAAAATATATATATACATACACATATAATAACTTATTGAATTAACATTCAATAATATATATATAATGTTAACCAAAATAAACCAAAATTGAAGGAGAATGTGAATATCTTAAATGATTAATATATTAATAACTTTTTTTTTGTTAAAATGATTGAAAAAATTTACACATCTAACATACAAACAACCACAGACTATATATATACCATAATTAATACACCATTGTCCAAAATTAACTCACCACGAACCTTATATATATCTTAAAAATCTAAATAAAAACTCCATAACATTTTTAATAAAAGTATATATATATACTTACATGCTCCTTAAGACGTTCTAATTTTTTCTTAATATTTTCATCACGATTTGTGGCAGCCGATTTAAGTTTTCCATCGATAGCAATACGTTCAACAACTTTTTGATATTCCAAAGAATTTCTTGTTTTTTCAATTTCCTGAGAATGTACCTGTATACGTGTTATATAATTTTTTTATTTAAAATCACATATATGGATTAGTATATATAGTCTTATTTTTAAATGATGCATTTAATAATATTATTAATTATATATATATATATGATATATACCTTTAATTTTTCTTTAATATCCGTAATGATTGCTTCTCGATTTTCTTCATAATGTTCCATTTTAGCTAATAATGCTTCCTTTGTTTGATTTATAAATTCATTATTTAATTCATCTTTTTTACGTGTTGCTTCATCAATTCGTTGCCTTTTTAATGACATATTGGCAATTTTCTTTGCTTCTAGTGACTATGTGTATGTGTATGTGCGGAAATCAAAAATTGAAAAATTGATTAATGTAAATTGTATGTGTACGAAAATTTAAGTTTTTATTTTTATATTTTGTCATTATATACATACAATTCTTCTTTCTTCAGCTTCCTTAAGTTTACGTTCAATTTCTTCAGCTGAAACATTCTTTCCTGGTGATATGGGTCGTATCGTAATTGGTGGCGGTACATCAAGATTTGGCTCAGCCAAAATCACTTCATAACTTAATCCACCTTTAGATTTCTCTTGACAACGTATTTCTGTAGCTATAATAAGATGTTAATATATATGGAGGTGTTCAAAAATGATAAGCACACATTTATATATATATATATAAAATATTAAGAATATGTATGGGCGACCAGTTTTCTTTTTTCTTTAGAATTACAACCTGTGTTAGGATCGCCATTGTATTATGATATTTACAGTAAAATTATACCACAAAGGGTGTTTTTTGGTGAAATCATATGGTATCGGTTTTTTTTTAGTGTGAATATAATATCCGTACAAATTCTTAGGTATTCTATATGATACTTATTATATATGATACTTTCAGTTTTAATCCTTAAAAAAAATCTGTGCCAATTTTATTTGAATTTTAACTGGATATACGCATAAATTATAATAAATGAAATATATATATTGTTGTGCAGTGGTTTTATACGTTATTGTTATACGAATATGTATAGAGGTATATTGAATATAGTGCCTTTTAGTTCAGACCAACATTGCATCCAATATACACTTAATTAATATATATACATATGGCTGCAGCAACCAATACCGAGGTAAATTTTTCGGTATATATATATACAAATTATTAAGAATTATGAAACCTCTGAATAAGAATATTATTTTAGGGCGATTGAATTTGCTATAAATTGTAGAATCCTTTAAAATGCATATCTATAAATACATATATATAATACAGATGAAATATCATATAATATATATATATATAGTTATTTAGACGTCATATATTAAACAGCTCACACAATGAAATGAAATGAATTATATAACAAAGGAAAACACCGCTTTCCGAACAACCGCAGAATTGTTTGATGAAAAGAACAAAAACAATATTTTTGCATTATATATCACATCATATAGAATCATATAAGGAATATAATATATCTATGAATTATCATAGATAACTGTTACGGATGCATATAATCGATAGTTATAATTTAAAAAAAAAAATCTAGAATAAAATGAGTAATAATATATATTATATTAAAATTCTATTTGTGATAGCAAAAATAAGGTATCCAAAAAATCTCCAATATTAAAAATCAAAAATTGAACGTAACGCAATATATAATTATTATATGAAAATCTATTATTCATTATCTAAATAATAGATAAAAACGCAATTGATATTAATAAGAAACTTACCTAAATCTGACATTTTTTATTTAAATATTTAAATTGAATTTTAAAAAAGTTTTTTTACTAATCTATATATTCTAGAAGAATTAATTATTATTAAAAAAACGATAAAATATATTAAAACAAAATATGATAAAATATAATAATAATAAAAACGGTTTTAAATATAGACTTGAACACACACGCAGCTTATCACATACACTAAATGTATATACAAATAATAAATAAATAAAATTAATTTTCTGCTTTTTTTGAAATTTATTAAAAACGAATTATTCAAGCTGTTGCTTTTTTTTTCGATGAATGTATATTATTATTATTGTATGGATGGACGGTATCTATCTATAAAATTATAACATACATATAAAATATAAGATCAATTATAATAACAAAAGAATATTATATTGAATATAATTGAATAAAGAACTTGTATTGGCAGTATTTTTACATTAGTATAGATGTCCTTTATTGAATAAAAAGAATTTTTTTGATCGTGTCAATTGCATATATATACATTTAATTCCATATATATACTAGTAGTTTTTGTGTGGATATATGCATATATATATATGTATATATTCTTAATATAAAAAGCAGTTGTTTATTTATTTGTTTTGTATCTTCTTTTTTTACTGTATATTCATCATACCTGCAATTTTCAAAGACCTTGCGAGTTAAAATATACACAAAAAAAAATGTTAATTAAAGATTTGCCTATATACTATATATAGGTGAAGCAATAAGTAACTACCGGGGGTTTTTTTTTTTGTTACAGAAAACACGTTATTTACAATGTATTGTAAAAAATGTTTTATTCAAAGTATACATATTGTACACACCTTTCCAAGGCAAGGTCCGGAGAATATAGCGCGGGGTGCGATAATACGTCCCATTCAAGTAATTCTAATCCGTTTTTAACCGGTTTAGATGTATAGGGCGACGTCCATTTTCCCATTTTCTGAATCTTTTCCATTACTTTTACTTGAATGCTGCTAATACATATTCTTGAGATGAATTAAACACTTTTGTCTTTTTAAAAGAAGGAAATAATAATAATACTCAAAATAGATAGATATAGTGAGAGTCTTCGTCCATTCTTCAATATGTGTAATAAGGAATTGCGGATATTTAATATACAATACCACAATATACTATATATAAATATAGAAATTTAAGTTAGTACGTAAATTTTGGAAAAGAAAAATTTTTGCAAATCACTTTTAAAACATATAGTCTAGTCAAGTATATATATATATTTATGTACATATTGATTTTTTGTATGATTCACACTAATAATAATACGATATGCGGAACGCATATATAGACTTTTCAATATTTATACGATAGTATACTATATATATATAATTTGATATTTGATATTTTCTATATATTAACTCACGTTTTATGGAAAATCGCGTTATTTTGTTTAAATATACATATTATATATAATATATATAATAATTAATAGTAGAAAAAGTGTACTTCAATATAAATTAAAATAATGTTTAACTTTAAAATTTTACATAAAATACAATTAAATAATAATAAATTGTTTTTTTTATATACTCACTGATAAATTTCACCGTTTTCAATGTTTTTGGTTGTTTGGTACGAACTTTACTATTTGCTTTTTTTAATGGTGCCGCTCGACGATTTGCTATAAGTTTTTTTTTAGAAAAATGCAATTGCGGAGATAATAAAAAAAAAAAAAACTATATTATAATACAAAAATAGAAATAGCAAACAAAAAATTAAACTATATATATATATATACACATTAAACAGAACTATACAAATTAAACAGATTAAATATACCGGTGTTTCCTGCTTGCAGTTTAGTTTATAAGAACGATACACGAATTATTATGTATTTTAAATCATTTGAAATTAATTTTTCTTTTTAAATTCTCAATTATATATATATGCCAACGGACTTATTAGAATTTAGAATTAGAAGTTAGAACCATTCATTTTTTATTATGGAAAATCAACATACAATCTTAAATGCATTTTATTTTTCCATATATGATCATATATATACGTAGTATATTAAATTATTTAAGAAATATATATATTCTATAGTTATTTGAATGTATATATATATATATCTATCATTGTTTTCTGCGACAAACAGCGTTTAATTATTAAGTTGCAGGAAAATTGTAGTAAATGAATCATCCCTTTGTATTTTATTTATGTATATTTATGTATATATATATATATAATGTCAGAGGATTCGGTATATCCACATATATATATATATATATATATATGTATATATATATATATATATATTGTTTTACATGTAAATGAAAATTTAAGTAAAGAAAAAGAAAATGTTTGATGACTCAAAAAATATGCACATATAGAAAGCACTTATATTGAACTTTTAAAATACATGATATTATATATAGAAATATCACCTCATTTTAATAATTTAAGAATTGAATTGCATGTAGTTGAAAAATTAATCTAATTGTAGGTAAATCTTTTATAATAATGAACATTATATATATATATATATATATATATCAAAAACATTTGTATATGTTCTTTTTAAATAATAATATAATTCCGAAATGCCGATTGATTAATATATAAATGAATAAAGACTTACCTGCAGCCGATATAACTGGCGCACGACATGTATGACAAAAACACTGCATTACAGATTCTCTGACCAAACTGATAATCATTTTTATATTATTTCAAAAAATCTTTAAAGATTTACTAAAAAAGTTATATGGTTAACACGATAATATATATATATAATTTTATGTTTCCACAAATATCGCAAAATTGCCTCGAATTAATTTCCACAACTATACTGCATATAAGGCAAGATCCAAATCTTACCAAAATCAAATTACTAAAAACAAAAATTTAAATAAAAATAAATATTAGATTAATATATTTAGACTATATATATTTATTAAAAAACAGCCGGAATGATCCGACATGCAATTTAAAAATAATGAAAAACAAATAAATTATCTCTGTACATATATGCATATATGAAATTGGGTGGGGCCCTGCCAGAACAAAATAAAAAAAATCAATATTTTATTTAAAAAAAAAAAAATAAAAAAGAAGGATAATATTTGTATTCACTAATTTTTTTTTTTTTGTTAGATAAAATCAATGTTTGATAAGGAACACTTTACCTACTATGCTATATACGACACGATGAATACTGACTGAACACAGAGCTAACACTGCTACGTACTCAAATCAGTCATCATTCAGCGAAATTCTTTTTTTTTTTAATGTAATTTTCCTTTAACAAGAATTTTCTTTTGAGTTGTCGTGATCGTCCTTTCACGCATATGCTAATAAATAGTCGTGTAGTTATGTTTTATCGCACCCTCCGCCGAACGAGAATAAATTTAATTGTTTATTGTATATATATATATAACTTATATATTCATATCCAAGTATAAATCAATACTATATATATATTCTAATTCTATATACTATTCATATATATATATATACCTATATAGCGCACACTGAAGGATTTCTATACCCTTCCTCATCATCCACTACAATAATACTAATAATATGCATAATGCAACAAAAAAGTGCCACAAAAGACAAACAGCAGTAATATACGAATAACAACAATATATAATTTTAAAAAATCAATAAATATTTAAATTTTCCTTATATTTCTTTTTCTTCTTATATTGTAATTTTCTCAAAAAAAAAAACAAAAAGGAAAAACGATTTGAGAATTTTGAATTAACTCAATTACCTGCTGCGGTTAACTGTCGAATTTATAGTCGAGTGGGGACTGTATCCTGCTTTTACTACGCAGCCGCTGCGTAGCTTGCATATCCGCCTTGGTCCTTGAATTTTCTCAATTGTGTGCCAACCTTGAACAATTTTATATATAATATTAACGCAATACCGAAATTAAATTCCCAATTGCGATTTTGTTCCTTTTTGTATGACTTTATACAACTTTAAAAAAAAAATACAAAACATGGTTTAGGTATTGAATATATATTTAAATAGAATTTTAAAACGTAATATTAGGAAATTTAATTTAATTCTATTTTGATTTGAAATTAAATTGAGTGAAATATTGAATTGAGTGAAATCTATAGTTTGTCATATTTTAATTTGGATATCACACAAAATAAATTCTCTTTCTCCGTCAATACTTCATTAGTATCTTCATAATAACTAAAATTCATTTTGTATTAATTTTTTTCTGTTTTTTTTTTCTTTTTTTGAATTGAAATATATAAAAAATAATATAAACAATACGAGACGAGCCCATATAGTAAAAAAAAGGAAGAATCTCAGGATTACAGTTGGTTAAATTAAAGAAAAGGAAAAAGGAAACAGTTTATATTAAATACATATATTTTAAATCCACAAATTGTACAACAAACAATACAAAAATTGCCAAAAATGCCTAGTGAAATGATAACATTACAGTTAGGCCAGTGTGGAAATCAAAGTAAGTAAAATTTTTGAATATGGAAAATAATTGAAAATATCGTTTGTTTATTAATTATGTGTGCCTTTTTTTTTTGTATTTAAATAAAATTTAACAATAAATTTATTCTTTTTTTTTTACATAATTGTTTGTGCTCCCATATAGTTGGTTTTGAATTTTGGAAAAGATTGTGTCTAGAACATGGAATATCACCAACAGGTGTTTTAGAAGATTTTGCAACCGATGGATTAGATAGAAAAGATGTATTTTTTTATCAGGTAAAAATATTTATGTTTTGATTATGCTACGTCGTATTCACACAAACTACACAAACATTTAAATATAATCTATTTTTTGGTGGTAAATAGGCTGATGATGATCATTATATACCAAGAGCTGTGCTACTCGATTTAGAACCACGTGTTATTAATACAATTATGACATCACCGTATGCTAAACTATACAATCCGGAAAATATTTATTTGTCTAAGGATGGTGGAGGTGCCGGTAATAATTGGGCATCTGGATATAGTCAAGGTGAAAAATTACAAGAAGAAATTTTCGATATTATTGATCGGGAAGCAGACGGTAGCGATCGATTAGATGGTTTTGTGTTGTGTCATTCAATAGCCGGTGGAACAGGATCTGGTATGGGTTCGTATATTATGGAACGGATATCTGATCGTTTTCCAAAAAAAATTATACAAACTTATAGTGTATTTCCAAATCAAGATGAAATTAGGTAAGTGAAGTACACTCAATTACCATAAATATTAAAAATACTGTTATATATGATTTGAATATATTTAACATTGTTTTTGACAATAATCTATTATTTTGTTTAAAGTGATGTTGTGGTGCAACCATACAATTCATTATTAACACTTAAACGGTTAACAACATGCGCTGATTGTGTAGTTGTTTTAGATAATACAGCATTGAACCGAATTGCCACAGATCGTTTGCATATACAAGTTCGTTTAAATTATATCCATTCTCTATATGTTTTTTAAATATGTTCACATTTGCATATTAATTTTTTTTGGATATGTTATTTTTCAGAATCCCAGTTTTACACAAATTAATACATTAGTGTCAACGATAATGTCCGTTAGTACAACAACGCTAAGGTAATATATATTTTTCAATTGAATTTAGTTTTTTGTTGTTGTACGTTTATGTTGTACCTTTTTGTTTTTTATTTATTTTTATTTTATTCTTTTTTAGATATCCTTCTTATATGAATAACAATTTAATAGGATTAATTGCACCATTAATACCAACGCCACAATTACATTTTTTAATGACCGGTTACACTCCATTAACTACAGATAATGACGTAATATTTTTTTGCTTAAATGCATTAACCGTAAATTAATATTTTTATTTAAATTAATCATACAGCAAACAATAAATATTCGTAAAACAACCGTATTAGATGTTATGCGACGTCTTTTACAGCCCAAGAATATGATGGTATCAACGGGACCTGATAAAAGTAATCATCATTGTTATATATCAATATTAAATATTATTCAAGTTAGTAAATATTCCAATAATCCAATGCAATGTATATGAATCATGTACGACGATTAACGATATTATTAACATTATTATTATTTGTGTTGATGTTTCAGGGAGAAGTCGATCCAACACAAGTGCACAAATCATTACAACGTATTCGAGAACGTAAGCTAGCCCAATTTATTCCATGGGGGCCAACTAGCATACAGGTGGCTTTATCGAAAAGTAGTCCATATATCCAAAGTAGCCATCGTGTATCCGGTTTAATGTTAGCTAACCATACTAGTATTTGTTCGGTAAATACATAATTATACATGCTTTTTGATACGATCAATAACGTAGTACACTAAATACCATTTTGTCATCGAAATCTTTTAATTTAGTTATTTGAAAGAGCATTAAATCAATATGATAAATTGAAGAAACGAGGCGCATTTTTAGATCAATTTAAACGTGAAGATATGTTCAAAGATGATTTATCCGAACTGGATCAATCGCGTGAAGTAGTTGACTGTTTGGTACAAGAGTACGAAGCAGCTACACAATCGAATTATTTAAGTTGGCAAGGTAATTAATTGCTCAATTAGTACTCAATAAAAAGAACCAATAAATATTTATTAAATACATTCCTTTTCACATTTCACAGCCACTAAACCTGATGTTTAGGATGAATCTCATAATCAGAGCAGCATAAAGTGTATTTGTAATATTTGGAAGTGTTTTTTTTTTTTTTTTTGCACAAATATTGCACAATTTTGAAAACTAATTTGTAAGATGTCGTAAATAAATATTATATCAATTAATTTATTTATAGTAAAGCATATGTTTTAATATAATTCGTTACACATCCTTTACACAAACATATTCATTTTCTTTTATATTACAATAAAATCATAATCAATAATTTTCAATTTTAATTCAAACACAAACAAAATGTAATTTAATTTCAGGTGGTATTGATTCAACAACGAAATTTTTAAATTTTCAATAACAGAATACACAAAAAATACCCGATTCACCGCATATTATTTTATTCCTAATTTAACATATTTAAATCAAGATAAAATTCATTAATTGTTCTTAATATTAAATAGTCCTTAGATATTTGAATAACATGATTGTTTTGTAAAAATGTTTGTATTATAGGTTTATCAATTATTGGTTGTCGAATGTATATTGAACGTGCATTTACCATATTTAGGGTCATAGAACCACCTCTTTTAAATGTTACTGTCAATAGTTCCGTTCCTCTTATAATCGATAATATACTATTTTGAAAAAAAAAAGAAAGAAGGGAATTCAATTATTAAAAGTTATTATCCTAATAATAATATATATATTTACTCGGTACATCCATTTGGCAAATCGTGGGTACAAATTATTTTCCAAGAAGATGAATCTGATAAATTTACGGCCATCAATTTTAATATTTTTCCATTTTCATAAATGTCACATAATTGAGCGATAAATAAATATTTAATTTGCTAAAAAAAAAAAGATATAAATATTTACTACCACGAAATTACAGTATAAATGTGAAATTCTTACATTTTCATCATATATCATACTCCCTAAATTTTCTCCAATCTGATATTTCAAATCAACATTCCAAAGTAAATCACCTGTATTATAATCCCATATAGTTATAACTGAAGATCCAAAACCAACCAGTTTAGATTCTGTAATTTCAAAAAAAAAATACAAACACAAAAAATTGTGTGCATCAAATAAAGAATTTTAACAACTAGAGAGATTCTATTAATGATAATCACCCGAAGTACAACTTAAAGTGTGTATTTCACTCGTTGATGATTGAAACATACGAATACTAGCCAATGTTTCTAAACTGGGTGCCAAACTATATTTGCAAACACCTTGTAATGTTGAACGTAAACCCTCTTCAACCCATGACAACACAAAGTAACGTGAGTTTGGCAATGCCGTATAACAAAATGAATCTGGTGATCTATATCAATAACCAATCGAAATAAATTAAAAACTTAAAAAAAAATCGATAACAAACTACACATACCCCCATATTTGATCTAAATTAATTGTTAACATTGATAATTCAGTTCCATTTGATTGTGTTGTTGTTGTTGTTCGTTTTATAAAATACACATTAACATAGAATTTAGTTAAAACTGATAAGCGAAAATTATTCGGTTCCATTTTACGGGCTCGACATTCAATATATACAGGTTCGCCTTCATTCATACACATTCGACACGCGTATGGAGCCCGAATTTCTATATCTATAGTATAAATTTCATTTATTACTTTGAACTTGACATATGAAAATTAATCATTTATATAATTACCATTTATTTTTCGTGTAATATCTCCAATTAATTCCCATGTTTGATTGACTCCAGCAACATTAACAATAATCGGATATTGCCAAAATGAAATGCGTGTATCCTGAACGATAATTATTTGCTTATTAACATAGAATGCATTTAAAATGTTACCATCGGCTTGATGCAATGGATTGCGATTTATATTACAATTGATTATTGAACCTTTCGAAACGTTTTGCAATAATGTACAATTGAGGGGTTCCAGAAAATTATTCCATATCGATGGGATTGGAATGGATTTTATGTTTGGTTGTGGTTGTGGTTGTGGTTGTTGACTACTACTACCGTTTCCTGTTTTATGATCAGAAAATCCATCTGGAGGTAATGAATTTATTGAAGTTTCATGTATAACATTACCATCATACGATGTTTTATCATTTGTGTATGGTTCTATGGTTGTTAACGAATATAACGGTTGGAGTGGTACCGACTGAGATAACGTTACAGGCGTTGAAGTTTTTTTATTAACTGGTTTTTTGTAACAATCTCGAATCTTTAATCTTCTTAGTGATTCACTTTGTGACGGACGTTGTTGTAACTTTCTTAATCGCCTTTTATAGGATGAATTTTTAGATCGTAGAATTCTACATTGATTTTTTGCAATCTTATTTAAAACAAACTTATGATTTTTTTTGTTATCGTTCTTGGTGGTCTGACCTACGTTTGTATTTGTGGCTCCTTTTTTTATTTGTATTGCATTGCGGTTCGTATTATTACTACTTTCTATTGTAAATTTGTGTACATGAACGGATGATTCAGGTGTAGTTTCAGCATTTGTTGTTCGATCAAATAGAAAGGCATAATCACTGGTTGGGTTTGGGATGACCGTTGATGTAGCATCTATTATGTTTGTAGTTTCACTATTTGTAGAATTTGAAATTGTATTCGTTTCGGTATTTGACGTTTGATCTTTTGATGTTTTCCGTTTTGCATATTTAAAAGATTTTTTATTGTTAGCTTTATCCTTTTTCCGCATGCCTTTAAAAGCAGAATGATACACGATCGTATTGGAAAATCTTAGGTCACCATTGAAATTTCGTTGTGATGAGGTTGGCGACGAAAATGTCTTCATTGTTGCCGTTTCATTATCCTTTTTTATAGATGATAATGTCCTTATTGAGTTCTCGAGGGACTGTCTGTCAATTAATGTTGCCGTTTCAGATTTTATAGGCTCTTTAATTGTATGGGTTACTGTTGTATTGTTATCTGTTACAAAGTCGACCTCTGGTGCACTCATAAATCGAGGTGAGGTACTCATATAACAGATCGTCTCATTACAATTCGATGACGTAGCTGGATTTTCTGGAGAAAACGTTTCAGTTGTTGTTGTTTTTGTTTTATTACTTTCTCTGTTTGTTTGCATATCTGGTATTATCATTTCTGTTTTAGGATTTTGTGCGGTTGACGTATAGAGAATTGGTTCTGATGGCGTAACTATACTTACTGTATAGGGTATTTCTGCAGCCGTTATAGTATGATTAATTTCTTGTAGTTGATTTGAGTGAATTCTTTCATGTTGGATTAGAGCATCGTTTTCCATTACTGATAATTGTTTTGGTTCACCACTAACCATTTCTTCTTTTACGTCTTCTATATGGTAAACTGTTAATTCCAGTGGCATCGTTGAATCGTGTATGGTTTCAACTTCGTTTTTACGTGCATCTTCCGTTGTATTTTTATTGCTAGAAAAATATGTATCATACATTTTTTGTACATAGTTTATGCCTAAATATGCACATGGTAATTCTACATAATAATTTTGTATTTCGCGTGGTTTATCGTAATCCATTCGTTGTAATATGGAAATTTGTGGCTTACATAATTCTGGAACGGGTTTAGGGTCATGGATACTACTAATGGTGCTGGTGTATTCATCACTTTGTTTATCAATCATTTTATTATTGCGCTTTTGTATGCTAATATTTGCACCACAAGGTGAATTGAAAGTAATCACTTGTTTTCCAATATTGTTATTATTATCATTAACAAATAAATTAACATTTGTTGAATTCAAAGCTGTACTAGCCGTATGATTTGTATAGGTTGATTTGGCCGATGGCAAAACAGTCATAATATTATGTATCGTTTTAACTAGACCATTTGTACTAGCAGTGGTTCCAAGTCCACAACTATTGTTAGAACGATCCATACGAATCTTTGATGAACCATTATTTTTATTTACTAAAGATGCATTACTATTATCCTTACATTTCTTCGTCGATTTTAGTGTAACCTTTTTTAAACTATTAAGATACGTTCGAAGTCGTGTTCTGGTTGAAGTACGCTTTGGTATTTTTTTATGAGGTATATCCTGATCTTCTTGGTCTGCATTTCTTGTAGGATTTTTGGATATACCTAAATAATGGTACAATTCTTTCTTTTCGTTATTCCTTTGCATTATGTAAGATGCATCAGTTGTATCTTCAATATTATTATTATTATTATTTAATTTACAACTGTTAATGGGTCCACAATTTATTGTTGTATTTATCTTTTTATTAATAAAGCGTGTTTCACATTGATTATTTGATGAAGTTCCATTTAACTGTGATATATTAAATTTTGGAAATGTCCCCGTCAAATAATTATTTGCCGGTTGATTTAATCGTGATGGTACCTTAATAAAAGGATTAAAAAATGGATGACGGAAAATAGAAAATTAAATTTAAACAATTGATATCATTGTTAAAATTACTTTAACGTAAACGCTCATACATACAGCGGTGGATTCACGATTGATTGGTTTCCATATGGTAGGATCACTGGATATTATACACTTGGTTGGTCGGTTTTTATCCAAATTATGAGGGTTATTCACGTAGTGATTATTTTGTGCAGTTATGTTTACATTAGCAGGTATTAATTTATTGTTCGAGAAATCGCTTAACTTGGTTTCAGTTACCGCGCATTCGTTTGAAGAAATAATGTTTGCTGCACAGTGGTTTGAATTACATAAACTACTGATTTTCACATTATCAATTTCATTAGAAAACGTGGATTTTATTTGTTTCCATTTTGTTGTAGTGCCTGTAATTTCATAAATATGTTTAAAATATTATACATGTCAGTTTATCTGTTTCGATACCTTTAGTTTTAGAGGATAATCTTGGTGATGAATTTGCGCCATTCAATTTAGATGTACTATTGCAATTTTTTGACATAATCCTTGGTATAATAGTTGTAAGTAGAAGATAATATAGTGGTCGGTCATTGGTCCCTTAAAGATTAAATTTATGTTGCGTACTACTGGCGATTATTTTGGAAACAGATATGCTACAAGATATTAATTCAAATTGTTTAATAGGGATTTGTTTTGTATATAGTTACCTTAATTGCTGGCCTTTCACAGTGTACAGACTGCACGTTGAAGATAATTATTAAAACAATTAATAAGCTATAATTTCAGGTTTGCATTTAACACATTCAAAGATCATATCCCATCCACTTTAAAAACAATAATATAAAATAAGAAAACTATGATAGATGCTAATTCTAATATTTATTTTAAAATATGTTTATTTGGCAATTTCAATAAATTATTTATTTCTATTTCTTAAATTAGTATATTATAGACATTTTATTAATCTAATTAATATAAAAAAAAATTAGTTAATAACTTATATATAGGTAAATATTTAATTTTCACAACACAAATCTTTTTTTTTACACTTTCCACCATTTCTGTATGTATTTTATGTTATTTTATATAAATATAAATATCGGCTTATGTTTGTTTCCCCTCTTGTAATATCCCAGCAAGACTCTGTCAGTCTGAGTCTGTCACCTTTATGGTTGCCTGCCAGAACCAGAAAATGGTAAACTTTTAAAACTATGTAAGTGTTAAAATAAAACAATCGCGTTTTTGTTTTATTTATACTTTATAAAACAATAATAAAATTCACAGCCAAAATAAATATCTAGAAATAAATTTTCTTTATTTTTTAACACTTCGTGTATTTGATTGCCTTAAATCGGTATCTGACCTCATTTTTTGTTTAGTGTAACCGTACGCCGTTTCTCTCATCTATTAAGGGAGTACGTAAACCTATGATAGTTAGATTTTGAGCACCCAGCTACACCAACCAATATCTTATGCAATAGAATAGAATATCTTGATAATTAACATTTTTTATTCTGATTTTTTCTTTTGTTCATTTGGTAATTGGTACGTGCTACGTATAGGATGATAAAACAATTTACCCGGCTTCCAGTAGAAAAATTGTTTAAAAATATTCCAAAAAATTGTATACGATCATTTAGTAATATGATAAAAACTAGTATGGAAAAACATGGAGTTGTTCCTGATGTAATTTGTATTGCTCCACCGGGATTAGCAAATGTCGTTTATGAAGACGACGTTATTGTAAACGAAGGTAATATATTAACTCCTAGCCAAGTTAAATCTGTGCCACAAGTTTTTTGGGTTGCTGATGAAAAAGAATTGTATACAGTTTGTATGACCGATCCAGATGCACCCAGTCGGTTTGATCCGTCAAGTCGTGAATGGCATCATTGGTTAGTGGGAAATATTAGTGGATTGAATTTTGAAACGGGTGAAACACTTTCTGCATATGTGGGATCGGGACCACCAAAAGGCACCGGTTTACATCGGTATGTGTTTTTGGTGTATAAACAAAATGGAAAAATAACGTTCGATGAGCCCCGTCTATCAAATACAAGCGGGGCAGATCGCGATGGATTTTCCATTCGAAAATTTGCTTTAAAATATAATCTTGGTGATCCAATTGCTGGTAACTTTTATCAAGCTGAATGGGACGAATATGTACCTACTTTATATAAACAACTTGGAGCCAAATAATTTAGTATTATTTAAAACAAATGCAATATTATTACTATATGGAAATTTGCATTTATAAATAAATATAATTTGAAATTTTTGTATTTATTTTGATAATATTGAAAATATATAACATAAACAACATCCTGGGGTGCATGACTAATTTTATGTGGAGGCATTTTCATTAATATTGTTATCACACGTAGACGTATATTGTTGACCGCATTCATACCGATGGAAATCAATAATTTCTAAAGAATTTTCTGTAAGAATATCATTTACTGTAACCGTTGCGTCTAGTAAATATTCTTGATATATTAAACATGTTTCCTTGTCTATATCAACATTTGGTTCATCTACTTCTTTAACACCAATTTTTTGTGGATTCATACCAATAATATGTTGGCATAATTTCTTTTGTACATCTTCAAGTTCAACTACCGGATGGGTAATTTTAAACGCTACAATAGCACCGTATTTTCCAGTTTGAAATGAAGCAGGATTATTGATTAAATCTTTATCATCACTTTCCAACGTGTACGGTGGTGGAGGAGATGGATGTGTGTGTCCGGCTAATGCTAATGAAGAATCGATTTTAAATCCTATTGCACGTCTTATTACCGTATTTTCTCCGACTGTTCCGATTAATAGTTTCAATGTATTTTCTAATGTTTTACCATTTTCATCTTTAAAAGTTTTAATCGTATCTGGTTCGATTTCAATCTAAGGAAAATGATAATTCAATCATTTGAATAATTAATTCATGGTGATGAAAATGTATCTTACCTTTGTTAAACCATTATTGGGTGAAGATATTTCTTGAACATGTTTTAAACAAGATTTTGATACTGTTTCTATAAATTGTTGAAAATGTACATTTCTTGCAACAAAATCAGTTTCACAGTTTACTTCAATCATTGCACCAATATTACGTTGTATTAAAATGCCGACTAGACCTTGTTTTGTACTTCTTCCCTCTAATTTGGTTGCCTTTGACCATCCCAATTGTTGAGCCTGCTGATGTAACCATTCATCAGCCTAAATTAATAAATAGATAAAGGAATTTATTTGTATTTTATTTATAATTATATATTCTATTACCTTTTGTATATCATTATTATGTAATTCTAATGCTTTTTTACAATTTGCAAATGTATACCCTGTTTTTTTACGCAATATTGCTAATCCGGATGAACCACTAGAACTAGATGTTGTCGCATAAAACAACTTTGTCCATACTTGTACCCTTTGTATTTGTTTAAATAACATAATTTTTTTTTTTATTTTGATCAATGAATCGATGAATTTTCTTAAATTGTTGGTTGTCCAGGGATACACCAGTTTGTTTTATTGATAAAATAAATTATTCCAGTAGTAACTGATCGATTCTATATAGTGTTCTGGCTGCTGTGATAATTGTTAAAGGTAATTATATAATTTAATTATATTTAATTTTCTTTAAAAATATTAATCTTATTCGTATTCAATTGGTTTGGTTAAATATTTCCATAATGGAAAAGCCGTTCCAAAATTGAAATAGAAAAACTAAACGTGATCAGTGAATTTGTTCTTCTCGTCCATCCCAAGCAGATCTCGAATTGGGGTTTCGGTTTTGTGATTGTGTGATACACAAAAATAAAAAATATATACCAACGCACGCAATATACTATACCGATTACCGAATAGCGGTATATATGCCAATAAACAAAACATACGCATTGAAACGTACGTAAATATTATGGTTCTCTCAATTATGGATATATTGACATCCTTAAATATGACATTTCTTAATTGGTTTTTATAAATGCAATTTTATGAATATTTGCAAAATAAAACGTTTTTTTTACCGGTCCGAATTGTTTTTCAAGTTTTTTTTTAAATATGCGAATAAAATGAAAATAAAATAAACATACAATTATGATTTATTATAAACAATATAATGAATTCTAATAAACAAAAAAACATATTTATTTGATGTGCAGATAGCATGCAACAATCATCAAGTAATAATGCTCGAGATGAACAAAAAAAATGCAATATCATTCATTCTAAAACACCAACAATACCTAAAACCAGAATCGCTTCCGGTTCCATACCAACATTTTCAATGACTGCTCCGGATCACCTGCTACCGTCGGTCTTCAAATCTAAAGCCAATGGACAGTATCTATCAGGGCGTTTATGGCTTGATTTAAATAAACCCATTAAAAGCGGTTTACCTGAAAATCGTATAAAAAAAAATATATTTTCATTACCGGATCATTTGTTATTACATCCCAAAAAAATGAAGCCAATTAGAACTTCCGTAAAAACGGAACGAAAAAGAGGTTCGTATTAACTATGTGTGGTAGAAATACACTTTCCACATTATATTTATTTAATTTTTGAATTTAAACAGCGTTTCTTTCGTACACTAAAATGAGAAAAGATCGAGAAGAATTTCGTCGTAAGTTAGTCGAATTATTGATAATTAATAAGGATGAGATCGGAAAAGATATCAATGAATTTCCAAATAACACAGAAAAAGAAGTTTTACGATATTACTATTATATCAAATATGGAATAGATACAATTTATGTGGCACCAATGGATAATGCAATTTTAAAAAAAATTATACAACTTGTTCCGATATCATTAAGAAAATGGAATGCAATATTAAATAAAAATATAAGTGAAATGAAAAATGAATATTTATTAGCTGTAAAAAAGGCAATCATTGATTTCGTATTAAATGATTCATTAAATCGGCAGAAATCAATTACAAATACCGGAAATTTAAGTTTTGAGCGTGCCGAATTAAAATCAATTACACTCGTTTATAAACATAAGTAAATATATATAAAAACAATTCAAATGTTTAATACTTTAAAAATTATTATGCAAAATGTCTTCCAGATATTTAGATAATCGAACTTCAATAAAACGTAATTTATTTTTAATAAATCCATGTATTAAACAAATTTTGGAAATTTGGCATACAAGTTATGCAATGATAAATTTTGTTGATATTAAAAAACTTTCCGAACATACAAATGCATTTGATTTAACGGAATTAACGGTAAGACCGCTTGATGTCATATAAATACAATTTAACTTTAATGTGATTTATCGATTATATTTTATATTATATTTAGAGTACGATAAGTAAACAAATTGAAAGTACAAAATCGTTATTAAATGAACAATGGTATAGTACGATACAATCAATTATTGTACGTGGTAGTAAAAGTCGTATAATACCAGATGTATTAAAACCGAAAATATTAAAATGTTTTTTTGATTCGGTAGCGGCATTAATGACACAAAATTTAC
Source organism: Dilophus febrilis (assembly GCA_958336335.1). Classification (NCBI taxonomy): domain Eukaryota; kingdom Metazoa; phylum Arthropoda; class Insecta; order Diptera; family Bibionidae; genus Dilophus; species Dilophus febrilis. The sequence goes on along the minus strand of OY284471.1, from coordinate 46,316,460 downwards.
AGGATATCGTTATGCGAAGCTTAAAAATGTATACAGATTTTTTGTGTGATTTTGATGTGAGTGCCCAATATTATTTGGTCAAACGACATTCACATTGTAAATACACTATTTTACATATTTACAGAACACAAACCCTGGAATACGTTTAACAATACTGTTAGAAACAGAAGATACCCTTGTTTTCAGTCCAAATTTTGGCAAAGTACAAACAGAAATTCTACGAATATCTGATAATATTTTAAAAGCGGTTCAACAATTTCCACGTATTGAAACGAAAATTTTCATTGATTTTCCATGTAAAGTCTGCTATTTAAAGGTATTTGTTACGTTTTGTTTTGAAATTATAAATATGATTTCACTCCGGGGCTAATACAATGCTATTTTTAGCCGGCGGTCCCACCGGACTTTATCAAGAAATGTCGTTCACGTATTTATGATTTGTTAGAGGAACAACGTATCGGTCCTGAATTACGCTTGCAAGACTTTGATAAATATATGAGTTTAATGAATGGCATTGATGCAGAAAATATTATAAAATTTATGAAAACCGATCCACCATTTGAAGAATATTGTTCCCTAATAAATCACTATAAAAAAATTGAAAATGAAATATCGATAAATATTTGGAGTGTTGTATCAATGGGACTTTATGAATTTCATCGCAATGGTTTAATAAATACATTGGAAGCGTTAGCAAAATACATGCAAACTGAATTACTTCAACGTATGGTTACCGATCAACAAATTGATATGGCACAATTACAATTAGAATATGAAGGGATATCAACATTAGCATTAACCATTCCAAAAGATACTGCTGAATTAATGGAATCTAAAAAGTATGTTATTGAAACCGAAAATTACACAATACCACAAATGGAACATCGCTTAAAAATTGTTAGTGAGCATAAACACTTTATTGGGTTTATGATTTGTTATAATTGTTATAAATCTATTATAATTTCAGAATTTACTGCATATGCTATGGTTAATGGATAACATTATGTATTCACCATTGGAAATTAAACAAAATAGTATAACATTTCAATTGTATTTAAAAATGCCGGTCATATTTAAAGAGAATCGTGAAATTATCGCTGCAAAAACTATTGAATATCAAGAGTATTTAAAAAAACGTATCGATCAATTTCGTAAAGACTTGGAATTGTATTGGGAACAGGCGCAAGATTATGAAAATTGGGGTGATATTACCCAATTGATAAAGTATAAAAAGAAAGCTACAATTTTGGATAATCGTTTGATAACGGCTATGGATAAAATTGATCAATATAATGCAGAAGAAACATCATACGGCTGGGAATTATCACAGTATCCGATACGTAAACAGACCCACGACAAATTATTGCCATATAAAAAAATTTACGATGCCGGCCAGGAATTCATGGAAAAACGTCAATTATGGTTGAGTTCACAAGTTGGTTCATTTGATCCAGATGATATTGAAAATGAAATTGGTACATTGCACAGAATTGTATATAAATTGGAGAAAACCTTTGCCGATCGTCCAATCACAAAAAAATTATCCGATGATGTAATATTATAAATTTATTGTCATTTTTAATCTATAACTATTGTTAATTGTTATTGTTGTTTTCCACTCTTTTTTTCTATAGATTATTAATGTAATTAATGAATTTAAATTGTATATGCCGATAATTCAAACATTAGGCAATCCTGGAATGAAAGAACGTCATTGGGAACAAATATCAGAAATTGTTGGTTTCCCAATCAAAGTATCGGCTGAATTAACTTTAGAAAAAATAATCGAATTCGGTCTAGACGATTACCTAAATCGCTTTGAAAGTATATCGGAAAGTGCAACAAAAGAAAATAATTTGGAAAAAGCAATGTGTCGTATGATGGTTGAATGGCAAGGGATTTCATTCGTGGTAAATCCATATCGTGACACAGGAACATATATTCTATCTTCCATTGATGATATTCAGGTGCTATTGGATGATCATATCATTAAAACACAAACAATGAAAAGTTCCCCGTATATTAAACCGTTTGAACAAGAGATTTTAGATTGGGAATTTAAATTAATCTTATTACAAGACATATTAGATGATTGGTTGCGTGTACAGGCCACATGGATGTATTTAGAACCGATATTTTCAAGTCCTGATATCCAACAACAAATGCCAGAAGAAGGTCGTCGCTTTAGTGCTGTTGATAAAATATGGAAGGATTTAATGAAACAAGTGTATATGGATACGGCTGTAATGTCAGTTGTCGAGATTGAAAAAATGTCAGAAAAGCTAAAAAAAGCTTTTAATTTATTGGAAATTATTCAGAAAGGATTAAATGCTGTATGTATTCCGTTTTCCTTTTGTTTGTAATTCAATATTTTTTATATGGGTGCAATTCTGATAATATTTGTTCTAAATTTGACAGTATTTAGAAAAAAAACGGTTATATTTTCCACGATTTTTCTTTTTATCAAATGATGAACTATTGGAAATTTTATCGGAAACAAAGGATCCAACACGGGTGCAACCTCATTTAAAAAAATGTTTTGAGGGCATTGCAACATTACAATTTAACAAATCATTAGAGGTTACAATAATGCGTTCAACTGAGGTTAATATTACTAGCAATTATTTCACTATAATAGTTAAAATAATTCGAACATAATGTACAATGATATATTATATATAGGGTGAAGAAGTTGAATTAGTTGACGTTATTTCGACGGCCAAAGCACGTGGCCAGGTTGAAAAATGGTTATTGGAATTGGAAGGCGATATGAAAAAAAGTGTACATCGTAAAATTAAAGATTCATTTGATGATTATCAAAATGTTGTACGTCATAAATGGGTATTGAAATGGCCGGGACAATGTGTAAATTATGTTCATTCATAACCTGAACGGAATGGCTTTTGTCCAGTTGTGTTAAATTGTTCAATCTGTCTTTTTTTTTTTATAGGTTCAAAGTGTATCACAAACTTATTGGACAGCAGAAATTACCAACAGTTTTTTTACAGACGATGTAAGACATTCATTAAAAATGTATGCTGAACAATGTGTGATACAAGTATGTATAAGTATATATATAGAAAAGATTTGTTTAAGAAAGAAAGTTAAGAAAGTTATATTTTTACTATATTTTTCAATTTTTCTTTAGATAAATCATATTGTCGATTTGGTACGTGGTACCTTATCTGTACAAAATCGCATAACATTAGGTGCACTTGTTGTTTTGGATGTGCATTCTCGTGATACGTTAGCGATTCTAATTGAAAATGACGTTAAAAAAGCAAATGATTTTATGTGGTTAAGTCAATTGCGATATTATTGGGAATCGAATTCGATGACCATTCGTATGATAAATTCGAGTTTATTATATGGTTATGAATATTTGGGAAATACATCGCGTTTAGTTATAACACCGTTAACCGATCGATGTTATCGTACGCTATTTGGTGCACTACACCTACATTTAGGTGGTGCACCCGAAGGACCCGCCGGTACGGGAAAAACGGAAACAACAAAAGATTTAGCAAAAGCTGTTGCAAAACAATGTGTGGTATTCAATTGTTCTGATGGCTTGGACTATATTGCATTGGGAAAATTTTTTAAAGGTTTAGCATCGTGTGGGGCCTGGTCATGCTTTGATGAATTTAATCGAATTGATTTAGAAGTGCTTTCCGTTGTTGCCCAACAAATTTTAACCATTCAACGTGGTATTAATTCGGGTAATGCAATGTTGATGTTTGAAGATACCCTGTTACAATTGGATCCTACATGTGCTGTTTTTATAACAATGAATCCCGGTTATGCAGGACGTTCCGAATTACCGGACAATTTGAAAGCATTATTTCGATCGGTCGCTATGATGGTACCCGATTATGCATTGATTGCCGAAATTGAATTATATTCATTTGGTTATATTAATGCCAAAGAATTGGCGATTAAAATTGTTGCAACCTATCGATTATGTTCGGAACAATTGAGTACTCAACCACATTATGATTATGGTATGCGGGCGGTAAAATCGGTATTAAAAGCGGCCGGTGCTCTAAAATTAAAATATCCCAATGATAATGAAGATACAATAGTTCTCCGTTCAATAAAAGATGTGAACTTGGCAAAATTTTTAATTCAAGATATTCCATTATTTCAGGTACGTTCCAGATGATGTGATTCGTGTTAGATCTTTAATTGGATCATTTTGTAGCAATATGTTTTGTTTTTCTTTTTAGGGTATAATTTCCGATTTATTTCCTGGTGTTAATTTACCTGAATCCGATTATATTGTATTTAATAAAGCTGTTCAAGATGCATGCGATACGAATAATAAACAATGTACTCCATTTTTTTTGGAAAAAATTCAACAATTATATGAAATGATAATTGTACGTCATGGTTTAATGATAACTGGACATCCATTTGGTGGTAAAACCACAGCATATCGTATATTAGCGGATGCATTGACATTAATTGAGCAACGTGGTGAAATAAACGAGCATAAAGCAATATTTACTGTAATGAATCCAAAAGCAATAACCATGGGACAGTTATATGGACAATTTGATCCGGTGTCACATGAATGGAGTGATGGAATATTAGCTATTAGTTATCGAAATTATGCGACGTCAACGACCACTGATAGAAAATGGTTAATATTCGATGGCCCTGTAGATGCAGTATGGATTGAAAATATGAATACCGTTTTAGATGATAATCGGAAACTTTGTTTAATGTCCGGTGAAATTATCCAATTGGCAAATACAACAAATTTAATATTCGAACCAATGGATTTGGATGCAGCCTCACCCGCCACAGTAATAATACCGTTTTTGAACTATGTCTATTTGTTCAGTAGTATTGTTATTAAAACATCATCATTATAGGTATCTCGTTGTGGAATGATTTATATGGAACCGTTATCATTAGGTTGGGAACCTCTGTTAACATCTTGGAAAAGTACATTACCAGTCACATTACATCAAGTTAATAAACAATTGATTACAAGTTTATTTTTACGATTTTGTCCCATGTTGCTGTGGTTTGTTCGAACTGGTGATGCATATGTACGTGCATGTTTCAATTTTTCTCTAATCTTTTCATTTTCATTCTTATAGAATAAATATTCATTCTTGATTTTGCGTGTAGGAAATGTTAACAACATCCGATTCCAATTTAATATATTCACTGATGCAATTATATGATTGCTTTTTGGATGATTATCATGATGAAAAATATGTAGCCACATTAACGGATTTAGATGTACGGGCGCAATTAGAGGTAATATATTTTAAAATAATTAATATAAATTATTAATTTTATTGATATTTATTATTATTTGTATAGGGAATTTTTTTTTTCTCTTGTATATGGTCATTGGGTGGCCCATTGGATTCCAGGAGTCGTGACAAATTTTCCGAATTATTTCGCGGATTAATGAATAAAGAATTTCCACAAGAATTAATCGAACGATATCATATTCCTGTCGATTTACAAGTAGCTAATTTACAAAAACCTTATATTTTCGTTATACCAAAAACGGGAAATGTTTTCGAATATCGTTTCATTAACGAAGGTAAAGGGAAATGGAAACTATGGTCAGATGAAATAGCATTAGGACCGGCATTATCCCGTGACATTCCAGTTAATCAAATAATTATTACAACGGTTGAAACGATACGGGTTTATGCAATATTAGATTTATTATTGCGTCATGGTAAACCATTGATGTTTGTTGGACCAACCGGAACGGGAAAAAGTGTATATTCTGTGGATTATTTATTGAAACAAATTGATACTGCTGTGTACACACCATTATTTATAAATTTTTCTGCACAAACAACAGCCAATCAAACGCAAGATATTATAATGTCGAAATTGGATAAACGGCGTAAAGGAGTTTATGGGCCACCGCTTGGTAAAAAATGTATAATTTTCGTTGATGATGTGTCAATGCCCTCAAAAGTAAGCCTTTGATTTTTGTGTTCATTTGGTGTACATTTTTTCTATAGAATTTTAATTATTTTAAAAGGAAATATATGGTGCTCAACCGCCAATTGAACTATTACGAATGTGGCTCGATCATTGGATGTGGTATGATCGTAAAGAAAGTGTACCCATTAAATTGGTTGACATACAAGTAAGAGTATATTTTATTTTTTATTTTTTTTGTATAAAAAAACACAAACTTAATTCAAACGTACGACTATGCAATTAAGGTTAATGATCAATTAGTACCAACAATTATTTTATTTTTAATTGATTTTAGATTTTAAGCGCAATGTTACCGAATTCATCTGGAAACACAGTCACGAAACGATTTACAAGACATTTTAATACAATATGTATAGATGAATTTAATAATGATACGTTAATTACAATTTTTAGTAAAATTGTTTTATGGCATTTGGATGCTAGGTATTTGATAAAATATTAATTTTGATTGTCTTAAATATATATTAATCTATACATATGATTTCAATTATTATAGAGGATTTTCTAAAGAATTCGATCCGTGCATAGACGAAATTGTTCTCGGAACATTATTTATATATGTTGAGGCACGTAAAAATCTATTACCAACTCCATATAAATCACACTATTTATTTAATTTACGTGATTTTTCACGTGTTATACAAGGTGTATTGTTATCGGTACCGGAAGCCACAGAAGGTATTGACTCAATGCGAAGACTATGGACTCATGAAATTTTACGTGTTTATGGGGATCGCTTAGTGGACGAACACGATAGAAATTGGTTGTTTAACAGCATGTGTACGGTTACAAATACCGAATTGCATACCAATGTTGAGAAATTATTTGAACGATTCATTGAACCGGGCAGTACACAATTGGAAGAGTCCGATTTTCGTAAATTAATGTTTTGCGATTTTACCAATCCCAAAGCGGATACAAAAAATTATTTAGAAGTTCAAGATTTAGAAGAATTACGAACAGTTGTCGAAGCGTATTTAATTGAATTTAATAATATGTCAAAGAAACCGATGAATTTGGTATTATTTCGTTTTGCGATTGAACATTTATCACGTGTATGTCGTGTTCTAAAGCAACCACGTTCGCATGCATTGTTGGTGGGGGTCGGCGGTTCTGGTAGACAGTCACTTACCCGCTTGGCAGCGCATATATGTGATTATGAAATGTTTCAGGTTGAAATAACCCGTCAATATGGTTTAAATGAATGGCATGAAGATATAAAAACAATATTACGACGTATTAGTTCATCGGAATTACATGGTGTATTTCTTTTTACAGATGTTCAAATCAAAGAAGAATCCTTTTTGGAAGATGTTAATAATTTATTGAATTCCGGTGAGGTACCAAATTTATTTACAACCGAGGAGAAAATTGAAATTTGTGATAAAATGAGACAACTCGATCGACAACGTGATAAAAGTGTTCAAACGGATGGCAGTCTAGCTGCATTATTTAATTACTTTATTACAATTGTACGTGAACAGTTGCACATTGTTATATGTATGTCACCGATTGGCGATGCATTTCGGAATCGTATACGTAAATTTCCATCGATTGTTAATTGCTGTACCATTGATTGGTTTCAATCGTGGCCCACCGATGCTCTCCTGGCAGTATCATCTAGGTTTTTAGCCGAAGAAGAACTTACGGACATTGAACGTGAAGGTACCATTTCAATGTGTATAATGTTCCATAAGACCACACAAGATCTTTCAAATGAATTCTATATACGATTAAATCGAAAAACATACGTCACGCCCACATCATATTTGGAATTGATTTATACATTTAAGAAATTTCTTAATGAAAAACGTACGGCTGTGTTAAGAGCAAAAAATCGATATTTAACAGGTATTTATAATACCTTTCATCTGAATCTTTCATCCATTCCAGACAATAAATTATTGTTTTTTTCGTATTGTATTTATCGTGTAGGTCTTAAACAATTAGATGTTGCTGCTGAACAAGTAGGTACTATGCAAAAACAACTGGAAACATTAGAACCACAATTAAAAATATCGGCTGAAAAGGTAGCCGTACAAATGGTACAAGTTCAAGCGGCATTTGAGGTAGCCGAAGAACAACGTGAGCAGGTTAAGAAAGATGAAGTGAGTGCATCACAACAAGCTGCAAAAGCCAGTGAAATAGCCGAAAATTGTGCAAGTATAATGGCTGAAGCAACACCCCTAATACGTGAAGCAGAAGCTGCTTTAAATACGCTGACACCAGCCGATATAGCAATTGTTCGTACAATGAATCAACCACCAATGGGTGTCCGAATTGTTATGGAAGCTGTATGCATTTTAAAAGATATTAAGCCAGAGAAAGTGCCATCACCAACCGGTGTTGGCCTGATCGAAGATTATTGGGAACCATCGAAACGTGTTCTTAAAGATATGAGGTTTTTGGATGGTCTATTGAAATTCGAAAAAGATGCAATACCAGTGCAAATAATAAAAAAATTACACGATCGCATTCTATCAAACGAGGCATTCGATCCGGATAAAGTGAAAATGGCTTCAACTGCTTGTGAAGGCCTATGTAAATGGGTATTAGCGATTGTGGAATACGATAAAGTAGCAAAAGTTGTTGCACCCAAACGGATCGCCCTGAAAGATGCTGAAGAAACTCGTGATGCCGCAACAGCTTTATTGAATAAAAAATTAACAGAACTTTGTGCACTAGAGGAGAATTTAAATGAATTGCAAAAACAAGTACAATCACAAAAAGATCAATATGATTCATTGAAAAACGATCACGATTGGTGTAGCAAAAAATTACAACGAGCTGTAGAATTAATCAGTGGATTAGGTGGTGAAAAAAATCGTTGGATAGAAACGGCAGAACAGTTAGCGAAAACATATGATACATTAACGGGCGATGTATTAATAGCGGCCGGTATTGTTGCCTATTTAGGTCCATTCACATCTGAATTTCGTACCAAACAAATCGCTGAATGGACGCAACGATGTAATGAATTGCAAATTGTATGTAATTTCGATTTTCAATTGCATACGGTACTCGGTGAAGCCGTACAAATACGTTCTTGGAATATATTTGGATTACCAAATGATCCATTTTCAATTGAAAGTGCAATTATTATAAAAAATGCTAGACGGTGGCCATTGATGATTGATCCACAGGGACAGGCAAATAAATGGATAAAAAATTTAGAGAAATCAAATCGTTTGTGTGTGATTCGTTTAAATCAACCGGATTATTCTAGGGTATTGGAAAATTCCATACAATTTGGTTTACCTGTGCTATTGGAAAATATTGGCGAAGAATTAGATCCATTGTTGGAACCAATTTTATTGAAACAAATCTTTAAACAAGGCGGTGCTATGTGTATAAAATTGGGCGATTCAACATTTGAATATAACGATTTATTTCGGTTTTATATAACAACAAAATTGCGTAATCCACATTATTTGCCAGAAGTGGCGGTGAAGGTAGCACTATTAAATTTCATGATAACCATACCCGGTTTACAAGATCAACTTTTAGCGATAACCGTGGCACGTGAACGTCCCGATTTAGAAACGGAAAAAAATCAATTAATTATACAGGGAGCAGAAAATAAAAAGACTTTACAAGAAACGGAGGATAAGATTTTAGAGGTGCTATCAGCCGAAGGTAATATTCTTGAAGACGAAACAGCCGTTCAAATATTAAGTTCATCGAAAAATTTATCAAACGATATTATTGAAAAGCAAGCAATATCGGAAATTACAGAAAAACAAATTGATATGGCACGTTTGGCCTATACGCCGATTGCCCAACATTCAACGACGTTATTCTTTACTATAGTGGAATTGGCCAACATAGATCCCATGTATCAGTATAGTTTAACGTGGTTCGTGAATTTGTACACGGCCGCCATTGACAATACGGATAAGGTTGATGATGTCGAACAACGTTTAAAAGATCTAAATAAATATTTTACATACAGTTTGTATGTGAATATTTGTCGAAGCCTCTTTGAACGTGACAAATTGTTATTTACTTTATTATTAACGGTTAATTTAATGCGTGAATGCGGTACAATTGATTTTCGTGAATGGATATTTTTGTTAACGGGTGGTGTTGGTCTAGATAATAAAATAACCAAGCCAATCGATTGGATGACATCAAAAAGTTGGGATGAAATTGTACGTTTATCGAAATATCCAAATTTTAGCGATCTCTATCGACATGTTACGGAAAATTTGGATGCATGGAAAATATATTATGATTCCATTGAACCACAATGTTCTGAAATACCAGAACCATGGAATTCCAACTTAACGCTATTTCAAAAAATGATCATTTTAAGATGTTTTCGATCTGATAAACTTGTGCCATGTATTCAAAATTATGTTGACTGTAAATGAATTTATTTTTCTTTTGTTTTCGCTATGTTATAAATGTAATATAAAAACTATTTTTTAATTGTTTATGTGCTGATAGCAACTTTGGGACATGAATTCGTTGAACCACCACCATTTGACTTGAACTCTTCGTATGCCGATTCACATTGTTGTATACCATTAATTTTTATTTTAACACCTGGTGTTGATCCAACTGCTGTGCTATTAAAATTTGCTGATGATCAAGGTTTTGGTGCTAATCGACTATTTTCATTGTCGTTAGGTATTTTATCATTAATGATCTTATATTATGTTGTGTATCGAGACTGAGGGTACACATTATTTAATAAAAATCAAAATAAATGTAATTAATAATTGATTAGGACAAGGACAAGGTCCGATTGCAGTGAAAATGATTGATGAAGGTATAAAATTAGGAAATTGGGTAATATTACAAAATTGTCATTTAGCCAAAAGTTGGATGACCACATTGGAAAGAATATGTGAAAATTTAGCACCAGATACAACACATCCCGATTTTCGTTTATGGTTAACTTCATATCCAGCCGATCATTTTCCCGTGGTTGTGCTACAAAATGGTGTAAAAATGACAAATGAACCACCAAAAGGTTTACGTTCGAATATATTACGTTCATATATGACGGATCCAATAAGTGATCCAGAATGGTTTGAAAGCAATAATAGAAATCCGAAGGATTTCAAGCGTTTACTATATTCATTGTGTTTTTTCCATGCAATTGTTCAAGAACGTCGAAACTTTGGTGCAATCGGCTGGAATATTTCATATGAATTTAATGAAACCGATTTGAGAATTAGCGTCACCCAATTGATGATGTTTTTAAATGAATACGATGATATACAATACGATGCACTACGATATTTAACGGGTGAATGCAATTATGGTGGACGTGTAACTGACGATTGGGATAGACGTTGTTTAAATACAATATTAAAACAATTTTATACAAGCGATCTACTGGAAATGGGCGAACTTTATTATTTGGATGAAAGTGAATTGTATTACGTTCCGGATGACAAAAATTATGATAATTTTATTTTATATACAAAAAGTTTACCGTTAATCACAAAACCCGGTGTATTCGGATTACATGATAATGCGGACATTACAAAAGATCAACAAGAAACGGATATATTATTAATGAATACATTAAAAACACAGGTAATCATATAATTACTATATAGAATTTGTATTCTTTAAGTAATTTTTGATAATACAGAATGTTATATGCGAAGTTTATTCCTAAAAATGTGTCTATTTATTAATTTTTTTATCTTAAAAAAAAAGGACCGAATCGTAAGTACATTTAGAATTAGTTTTTTTTTTTTTTGTATTGTATTCATATTTGTATTCATTTCTAAATATAATGTTTCATTTAAATAACGCAGGATTTAGCCGAAAAAATGGTATGTATAATATAAATAATTAATTAATTAATTGTCTGTTGAACTCTCGAGTATTATAAAAGTGTATTTTTTAAAATATATAGCAAGCAGCAGGGGTTTTAATATAACATGTAAACAATATTATAATAACCTTTGTTTTTTAATTTTTTTTTTTAGACAGCTTCATTTAGTTCCAAAGGCGGACAATCATCTGATGAATTAGTAATAAATGTTACAAATGATATTTTAAAGCGTTTACCATCTTTATTTAATATCGATGAAACTTTATTAAAATATCCAACCAGCTACCATCAAGTAAATATATTTAATATAATTTTTTTTTTTTCTCATTTTAACCAAAGCCAAAGATATGAATTAATTGTATTTATTTCTATTGCGTTAATAGAATATGAATACGGTGTTGATTCAAGAAATGGTGCGATTTAACGGTTTATTGGATTGTATCCATACTAGTCTAGTAAATGTACGAAAAGCAATTACAGGTAAGACACGATAATATTATCTTATAAATTTTCGTTTGTATTATAAATAATCTTCCGGAAAAATTTATGCATTCATGCATCGATTAATCAACATAAACTCCATATTTAATTCAATTCTAATTTTATAATTGTGAAACTCATTATAAATTTAAATTTTTATCCGTTGCATTCCGTTCATCATCATCAGTATCAATGGCATAATTATACAGTTCTTCATTAATTTCGTTTGCTATTGCTTTTAGGGATTTTTGATTGTCTGATGATGATTTATTGTTAGGTATATCACATGTACATCTTTCACCGGGAATAACATTTTTTAATATATCACTAATTGTGGCATTAACAATGAGTTCATGAGATGTTTTAAAAGTGGGTTTTTTATAATGTTGTTCTTCACAAATGTTCTTGTTATTATTATGACGAATAGAATCTGTGTTCTCGCTATTAGTAACGTCATCCATCGATGACGACGCCGGTAAAATATCATTAATTATTTCATTAACCATTGCCGTTGCAATTATTTCATTATTTTCAATAAATCGTTCACGTATTGGATATACATTTTTTAAATCATCATAAATTACTGAATGGGCTGCAAACAATGCGCTATGTTTTTTAAGCGTTGAATCACGTCTAGCAATACGTTGATAAATTTCCGGAAACATAAAATTATTAACTAAATCCGAAATAATCTCTTCATCATTTGGTATACAAGTGTTTCGGTCGTATGCACGACTGTCCATCGATCGTGCTGTAATTTGATCGATTTCTTTTGCAACATTTCGTATGTGTTGGCGAGCGTCACAATCCGAAATACGTTCGATACTCTCTAATAATATATTTTCCAAATACATTGTAACCGTTTCTGAGGTTGAATTAATTTTTTTCTCTAAAAATTCCGTGATTTCTTGTCGATGATGTTCTTCCCGTTGTCTTTCCTGTTCTTCAATCGCTTCCCGTTGTTGTCGTTCACGTTCCGCTAATAAATACAAGGCATGTCCTTTCTTCTGCTCAATCAACCGAGTTAATTCCTATACATAAAAAAACACACCATTTAATTTTTTTAGAATACAATAAAAAATTTAAAAAAAACAAATGAACTAAACCACCAACTGTGTCTAAGAAATTCAAAAGAAAGGAAAATGATGAACCCGTTGCAGATTGCAATACATCATTAATTTGTGCTTCGGCTCTAAGTAAGCCCGCCAAGCGGCTTTGTTGATACAGTACACATTTATGTTTTTCACTAATTTTATTCAATTCCTTTTTTGGATATAATGCACTAACAGTGTCCAATTGATGTGCTGATTGATATTCTAAAATCAAGCTTTTACATTTATTACGTCCGTTAAAAATTGCCGTTTGTGAGGCACGACCTTTTATTAATTTCTGTAAAAGCAAAGCATTTTGATATTCTTTATCTTGTTCTTGTTCGTACTGCACACGATTTATATCCAATTGTATATCAGATGGATCGGTTATCGGCAATTTAATATATTTTAAACATTTTATAATATCTTGATTAACGATTTTTTGATTTCTTAATGCCTATATAATAAAATAAAATATATACGTTTATATTATATTTTATATAGAAATGAATGAACTACGATCATATAATAAGAAAACATAAATTTAAATATAAAAAACCTTTAGTGTATTATATAAATCTGCAAGCGCATTTTCTTGACAGAATCCTTGTTGAATTTCTTGTATAGGAATCTTTGGTTTTGTAATATCTATCGATTTCTGCTGTTTAACGATACTATCCAATCCGTTCATTGGTATTTTTGTATGGATATTATTCAATAAATTGGTACGTTTAGAATCGTATTCATCAATGAAATGTGAATTTTTTGGATGGTATTGGAAATGATCTTGTGGTTCATGAAGTTTAGATGTTTTATCAACAATATATTCTTTTACATTTACATTTCCATTCGCATAATTTGTATTAATTTTTTGATGTTTCTTTTCTAATTTTCTCGTACATCTTCGATGGATGTTTCTATAATAAAATATTTTATTTTGAATGAGAAAAAATTTTGTTTAATTTTAAATTTTAAATGAAAACGGCTATTAAAATTGATTTTTTAACACCTTAATTTCACGAATTTTCGATCACGATCTGCCATATGACGATTTTTAGTGTTATCCATTTTCAATGCATTTGCGTTTTCATGATTTTCTGTACGTTCGTCCATCATTTCTTTAACCATTAATAATCGTACATTTTGATAATGATCGATTTCTTCTTCTCTAGCAATCCATTCTTCCCATTCGAATGCTTCCATTAAACAACGACGTTTATTCCAATCACGAATCGTCTTAATTGGCGGTAATGATCGTTCCCATTCACGACGTTTACGTGAACGTTCTATTATTTTAATTTGAAAAATATCCGGTAACTGCATATTATTTCCGTCTTCGTCAACAGCATCACCATCATCATCATCATCATTTTGTAATACATTTGAAATATGAACAATTTCGGATGTTTCCATTGATAATGTAGTATCTTGATTAATGGTTGCCAGTGGCATCCATGAACGTGTTTGAGCCGATTGTTCTCTATAGACAGTTTGACAGGCCACAGTTTTAAATGTTTGTGATTCAATAATGGGTAACGAATATAAAACGGAACGTTGACGATTGTTTTCTGAAATGGTATTTGACTGTTTTCTTGGATGTGGTGACACATTTAAATTACTGGTTACCAATGGATGAGTGAAATAGTTTGCACGATGTTTTCCATTAATGTCCGCGGGTTTTGTTATTGAATCTATATATACACAAGGAATCCAATTTTCTTGAAAATGGTTCATTGTTTTAATATATATCTGGAAATACAATACACTTACGCTCAAATTTGTGTAAACTGATGGTAGGCGGTCGTGGCAATGGATTTTCTTGCATTAAATAAATGTTTCTAGAGCGTTGCGGTAAATCACTAAACATTGTTTTGTAAATTGGTACAATATGAAATGGTGCAGATTGTGATAATGATTGTATATTAGCTTTCCAAATATCTTTAGTACACGATGTAATATATAATGGATCATACAGATGATCGAATATCCTTGTTGGTGCGGTTTTATGGCTTTTATATGACATTTTCTCGTATATTTTATTTTGTATACACAAATATTTAAAAATACATATTTAAATATATTAATTTCCAAAACAAATTTCGCTTTGTCTACTAACTAAAAAAATTATTCTATATTTTATGGTTGAATATTATATCAGGACTTGTTGTAATGTCTGTTGAAATTGAAGAACTTGCTGATGCCATTCTTAAAAATAGAATACCAAAATTATGGACCAAAAAATCATATCCCAGTTTAAAGCCGTTAGGAAGTTACATTACAGATTTTCTACAACGTTTAACATTTTTGCAGGTAAATTTTATTATTATTATTACATTTGATTTATATCGGAATTTATATTATTTCATTTTTATTTATACATTTCTATGGAAATATTGATTTAATTTAAAAAATCATCAAATTATTTTGATGACAGGGGGTCGGTCTCGGTATACAATTATACATGATATAGTACATACATAAAACATTGAACATTCATTATAATTGTGGTTTGCGGAAACCCAACCCAAAAACATATAAATATATATTAATCAATTTATGAATGCATTTATATAAAATTATAAAGTTTTTAATTTTTATATATTTTACTTGAGTTTTCCGCATAAAAAATAAAGATCCAAAATAAAAATAATGTAGCATAAATTGAAATGAAACGTTTCAGGAATGGTATGATAATGGTCCACCAACAATATTTTGGTTACCTGGATTTTTCTTTACACAAGCGTTTCTAACGGGTGCCCAACAAAATTATGCCAGAAAATATGCTATACCAATTGATTTATTAACATTTGATTATGAGGTAAAATTTTTGATCTAAATTATATAATCAATATGCGGGTTTATGCGTATTATTTGGGGTTTTTTTTTTTTTTTTTATTTTACCATATAGGTTCAAGTTCCATTAGAATTTCAACAATCACCTGAGGATGGCGTATATATAAACGGTTTATATTTGGACGGTGCAAGATGGGATCGTATGAAACAATGTTTAGCTGAGTCATATCAAAGAGTATTATATGATGAAATGCCTATTGTAAATTTAACCCAAATTTTATATTACCCATATCTCTATACTATTCAGATATCAATAATAATGATCTGTTTTAATCTGTTTTTTTTTTAATAGATTTGGCTAAAACCAATTAAACGTACAGATTTACTTGAACGTCATAGTTATGATTGCCCGGTATATAAAACGGCTGAACGTCGTGGTATTCTATCGACAACAGGACATAGTACCAATTTTGTTGTATCAATGATATTGAATTGTGATCCGGAACATAAACCAGAACATTGGATACGTCGAGGTTGTGCACTTTTGTGCCAGTTAAGTTTTTGATACGTTTCTCTGATATATATATATATATATATAGATCATTATATATAGACAATTTATTTTATTTATAACTTTTACTTTAACAATAATATATAATATATATAAATATTGATCGATAATTAGTTATAAGTTATTTTTAAAGTTTGATATTCAAATCCGGTATCAATTAATATTTTCCGACAATTTGGTTTTTATAGTAACTTTAATAGAATTCTGAATTGATAAATGCTATATGGTTTTCTGTTTGACATTTGTTATCGCAATCAATATATATAGAATTAAAATTACAAGCGTGTGTGTGTACTCGCAGTACGTAAATGAATTGGTTTTTGATTTTGTTGGTTGAACGTTTCTTCTTTTATTGTTGTTGGACTTGTTTTCGTTGTTTTGTAGTGGTGTTGTGTGCATGTGAAACCATATACCATGCAATGTTTACAATCTTGAATTCAATTTGTGTTTAATAATATTTTTATTTTTTTGATTAGAGAGTGGATATATTTTATATTAATTCGTTTAATTTAAAAAAATTCAAGTTTGGAAAAGGAAAGTGTCAACATATCATAATTTTGATTTGTGCTATATAAATACACTTTGAATTGCTTTAAATAACATTTCATTAATTTTTTTGTATTAATTAATAATATATAATTTTTGTATTGTGAATCACGACGAGAAGTCGACAAGGTTAAATCCATTTATTTTAGTAAAAAAATTTTTGGTTTTTTATTCTTAAAAATAACTTTAAAATAATTTAATTTTATATATATAAGTACCTATCGTACACAAATAGTACACAAAAAAAATATAATTTTAAGCAAAGAAAATGTCTGAAAATGCAAGTCCTATTAAATATTTCATATCTGGAGGTTTTGGCGGAATATGCACAGTAATAGCCGGTCATCCGTTAGATACAATAAAGGTATAATTTTTAAATAGTTCATAAATTATTTTTATCACATTTCATTTCATATCATTTAACACTGATGGTGAGAAAAACATATATATGTAAAACAATTACAATACAATAAAAAGTATCTACTCATTTCATAGTAGGTCGAAGTCCAATGATGATATTATTGTTTCGTGAATTGATATAGTATATATATATTATTTTTTATAAATACATTTTAAACCACATATAATATATGTTTTGATAATGATTGATAAAAAAAAAATGTGAATAAAAAATGTATTCAAATTCAAATTATACTAATTATTATGGATATATTATAATGTGTTTGTCAATTTTTTTTTTTAGGTACGTTTACAAACCATGCCAGTTCCAGTGGCTGGTGTTAAACCATTGTATCTTGGAACATATGATTGTGCAAAAAAAACGGTACAACGTGAAGGTTTACGCGGTCTCTATAAAGGGATGTCAGCGCCAATCTCCGGCGTTGCACCAATATTTGCAGTGAGTTTTTTCGGTTTTGGTTTAGGTAAACGATTGCAACAGCGTACACCCGATGAAAAACTTTCCAATTTACAATTATTTGGAGCTGGAGCATTCTCTGGTGTATTTACAACAAGTATAATGGCACCCGGAGAACGTATTAAATGTCTATTACAAATTCAACAAGGTGGCAATCAACCGCAAAAATATAAGGGTATGGTTGATTGTGCCAAGCAATTGTATAAGGAAGGTGGTATCCGAAGTATTTACAAGGGATCGTGTGCTACATTATTACGAGGTAAGTTATTTTGCTATCCACACACTGCACCTTATTAACTTATAAAGGAAACAAATTGCTTATTATCTCTTTTTTTTTGAAATTCATTTATTGAAATTATGATTTTTTTTATAAAAATTGTATAATAAGATAAAATTCTATATATATACTATACACATATATCAATTGATGTTCTTCAAACTTTCACTGCTATGTTTGAGACTGTATTTTTTTTTTTAGATGTGTGCTCAATTTTCAGACTCCAAAAATATCCGCAATAATCGGAAATTGTCTAATATTCAATAATTGATAATTATATATGCAAATAAGTAAATATTTTATGCATACCATTTTGTTGGAATACGCAATTAATTACAAATTGCGATTATTTATTAAGCACTTTATAACTCATTTAAAATATATTATTGCTATGATCCTGATCAGTATTGATGTATGCAGATTGTATTTGTTCGATATTCTTCGAATTACTTAATAAATATTTTAATTGATTTTTATATTTTATCTTTTCATTTGCTGATGATTTTATTTTATCATGAAATCTATTGCTGGAATCCAATTGATTTTTAATTAATTTCTTTGAATGATGCTGATTTTCCATAAAATTTAAATATTTTTGTGTATTAGTTGACTTAAATTTTTGTTGTAATCGATTCATAATTGAATGATGATCATTATTGTAAATATTTGAACATTTTAAATTTTTACGTAAGGCATAATAAACACTACGTGATTGTATATCTTTTGGACCGCCATCACAACGTGGTGTCAATTTATTATCAAATATATATGAGTATTCATTACTTTTATAGTTGTGCTGCTCCTCCTCCTCCTCTTGACAATTCAATTTTTCACATGGTTTTACATTTTTACCCATATTATTCAAGTGTTTATCACGACGTTGTGATCGCTGACGATTTGTTATTGCTTGTTTCCAATATGTCATTTCACATGTACACATCCAAGGATTATTTGTTAATCTATATATATATATTGATACAAAAAAAATAAATATGTATTGTAATAGTATCAAATTAAAAATTTAGTATAGAGGAGGATTTTATTTATACAACAACTTTTTTTTTTTTAATATATCCTTACCTTACCAATTTTATAGAAGTATTATTAAAAAAATTTAATGGCAATTTCGATAAATTATTATACTCTAAATAGATTTCTTTTAGTGATCGTTGTTCATCAAAAACACCCGGTGGTAAATGTGTTAAATTATTATGAGATAAATTAATGATTTCCAATTGTTTTACACCATAAAATGAATCCATGGATACTTCTTGTATATTACAATTATTCAAATATAATTCACGTAAATTTGGCATCTCAATGAATGCATCAAATTCAATTTTACGTATCGATCCGTGAATATACAAACGTTCCAAACGTTTTAATCCTTTAAAAATCTGTTGATTTAATATGTTGGTCGTTGCATTCTCTATAATTAATTCACGTAATTGATCTAATGCAGAAAATGAACTACCACCAATTGATAAATCCAATGCATTCTGAATTGAACCCAAATAGATACGTCTGGTATTATTCATAACACCGAATGTCATTGGAAATATATATTTTATCGGATTGTTCCGGCAATCAATTGTTATTAATTTTGGAAACGGTGGAAATGTTAATTCCGATAATTTTGTTAGATTATTTGAATTTAAATCTAAATATTCCAAGTCTAAAAGACCGGCTAATGCACGGTAATTTAAATCCAGTATATTATTACGGGCAATCGATAACGTTTTAATATGTAATGCACCATAGAATGCAAACGGTGGTATTACTTTTAAATCATTATGCTCCAATGATAAATGTTTTAAGTTCAATAGGCCATCAAACATTTCCCAGTGTAATTCCATAAATTTACTACAATGAATACGTAATACTTGTAATTTATTCCAACCGTAAAACGATGCAATTTTTGATTTTTTCATTTCTTGTAAATAAACATCATACGGTACAATTTCAATTTCATCATTATTACCATCACCATCACCATCACCATTCATCATTGGTCCAACAAATTCTATTGATACATTATAATTAAATTTTTCACTATCTGGTACATAATCATAATTTTCCGATGGATGTACACTATTTGGATTACGTTTTGTTTTTTCGCTGCCAATCAATTCAATGGATTCAAAATTTACATATTCCAAATTCGGTAATGATTCATCGATAATAAATTTTAATGTTTTACTGGTGGTCGTTTCCTTGGCTTTATTTGTTTCACCGACTGTTGTTTTACCACGAATTTCTAATACTGTTAAATCCATTAAATTTAATAAATCACTTGTTGATACTATATATATATATATAGAAACGAAACAGAAAGATAGTAAATTTTTTATATATATATGTGGGTTGAAAGCAATATCAGAATCTCTCCGACTTCCGTCATTAATTTTTTTTATATTTACTAGTTATATTAGCAGCATCATCATCGCTATTGTATAAAAGTATTAATGCTTGTACATCTTGTGGTAATGCTATTAATAAATCCTTTGGATTACTATATGATTGTAACATACATGCAACATATTTTAACATTGGATTATTTTCATTACTATTATCATTTTTAAAATAAGCCTATACATTTTTTAAAATAAAACTATTTAGAATATATATATATATAACTGAATTAAATATTATACCCCATCATTTCCTTATACGTACTTCATTATCATTTTCATTATTCTCCCCTAGATCATTGTCATCTGCACCTTTATACGTTATATAATTCTTTTTAAAACCATGTATCCATCGAAATATTGATAAATCCATAAAATGTGAATACTGACAGACACATTGATTTGGACATACAATATGTATGTTATCCCAACTATCACATTTTATTGTACACTATATATATATATAATTAATTACACGTCGTTTAAAATAATTAAATAATTAAATATAACTAAATAATTAAATTAATACCAAAAATGATATATTAAATGATATATGATAAATTAAAACCTTTATATATGTTATTAATTATGCAGAAATTCGCAACAAAATTATTTTAAAAAATTATGACTTTGAATATACCTACTGTTAAACAGAATATAAATAAAAGTATAACTGAATCAATTCCAATATTTTTCATTATTTATAAAATTCAAATCGTGACTATAAACAATTATTATTATAATAAAAATTCGAAAATTTTTCAAAATTTTCTGTTGAACTTCTCACGTTGAATATATATTAATACTTCAATTACAATTCTGCGACAATCTATATTATATGCGTGTGCATATATACAATAATAGGAAGTCTCTTATATTATATTATTTCGTGATTTGTATGTTACTTAAAAAGGATGTTCTTATCACCAAGAAGTAGTATAATTCATATGTTGTATATATTTAAAAACATTTATTTGAAGATTATTTTAATTATACTATAAGTTAATTTTTTCTTAATAACGTTTTTTTGTTTTGTGAAAGTATATGTATTTGTAAAGTTGTATATTATACATATATGTTTTTAATCTCGATGTGAATGAATATTTAAGTTATTCAAAAAGAATTTTTTTTTTTTTAATTACTCCCTTCTTTTACTATATTAGAGATATGCCTTAGAATACGTATATTAGTAGCGTATCATTTTTTAAACTTTAGGCATCCTACCGCATGTATACATCTTCAGGTTATATTCTTTTTCTCTCTATACATATGTAACATAAAATCAAACTGATTCATTATTACAATTACCTTGATTGATGGTATTGCTATAGGAAATTATACTCGATTACTCGTAAATGATTTGTAACTATATTAAGGAAAACAAATTGTTGATTTATTATTGATTTTGAAATGTAAAAAAATCTTATCATATCTTCCTATATATATATATATAGATGTACCGGCAAGTGGAATGTACTTTTTAACATATGAATATGTAAAAGAATTATTTGCAAAAAATTTCGGAGGAAATGATGGCAGTAAAAGTAAACGATTATTAGGTCAGATATTTGCCGGTGGTATGGCTGGTATTGCAAATTGGGCCATTGGTATGCCAGCTGATGTATTAAAAAGTCGTTTACAAACAGGTTGGTTTTATACTTTTGTTTTTTTTTTTGTTTTATATAATTCTCTCAAAATACGATATATATACTTAATTTGTTTAAATTATGTGGTTTTATTGTTTATTGTATATAGCACCACAAGGAACATATAAAAATGGTATACGTGATGTATTTCGTGAACTAATGAAACGTGAAGGTCCGTTGGCATTATACAAAGGCGTAACACCGGTTATGTTAAGAGCTTTTCCCGCAAATGCTGCATGTTTTATAGGATTTGAATATTGTATGGAATTTTTAAATTATGTGGCTCCGAATTTATAGATTGATTATGATGTTTAATTTAGTAAAAAAATAAAAATATTATTTGTGTCGTCGTTTTTTTAGACGTCGCGTGAACGTGTGTGTGTGTGTGTGTTATGGTTATTCATTTTTTTTTTTTGATTATTTAATTATTTAATTAGATTAAAAGAAGGCAATATATGTTTGAAATTTTTTTTTTTTTTTATTTTCTATTGCAAATAAATAATTATATATTTTCAATACAAAAATTCATTTATTTTACTAAAATATTAAACCTATAAATTTATTTAATTACATTTACCCTGTCTTCCATTTATTTGATTATTTTTTTTTTAAGTTTTTCTTTTTTCGATTACTATTTTTAACTTATGCCTTCTAAATTTTATATAACATTTATAATTTAATAATAAATATATGATTATATTATATTAGTTTAAAAAAAAGGATAAAAAATGAATATTCTTTACAAAAATTACAAATAATTAACATTTACAATCACAGATTTGATGCTGTTGGGTTTTTTTTTTTGCATCCTAAAGTATAATTATGATGCACAAAGAAGTATCTTATTTGAACTATAGTTAAAAAGTTGATGCGTATATAACCGCCACGGTTTTATGATTAATCTACAGATTGTTCTATAGCTATAGATAATGATACATCCACAAATGAATATTTTATTTGTCACTGACTTTGTCATTGATTTTGATATATTGCTTATAAAAGCACCCCTGATTTATTTATTATTAATTATAATAAGTAAATTGTTTTATATAATAATATCTATATGTATATATATATATAAATTATACAATAATCCAATAGTTGAAATGTTGGCATAATACGTTAGTAGTATATATTCTTGCGTTCTTAAATTATATTAAAATGTGTATTATTATTTATTTTCAAAAATATCACAGTTTTTCTTATTATTGAATTCATATTATCTATATATTATTATGGTATTAACTGGATTAACGGGCATATTTATCGTTTGTTCTTAATTCGTTTATCTATTAGTAATCGAAATAGATTCTAAAATGCCATCATCATCATCATCATCATCGCCGTCATCACCGTCATCGCCGCCAACATCCGATATTAAATCCATATCTGAAATAGCTGATTCTTCATCTAATATATATACTTTTTCATGATTATTATTAATATTATTTTCTTCACTATCAAGTAATTCATTATCCGAGAATTTTATGTGTTTACTACCACTAGTTTTATCATTTGTTGGATAATCCACAGACACTAGACAATCGTCATTTGACGAGTACACTCTTTTATTTGTAATAATATGTAATAATCCATCAATTGATGTTGTTTTTTTTTCTCCTTGTTGATGTACAATTGACATTTTTCTAAATGGTTTTTCATTTAATACCGTTCGTTTTTTCGATGTCGTTGTTGTTGTTGTTGGTAATCGTTTTGATATTTGTATTAACGTACGTACTATACCGATTAATAATAGAATAATACCAGTGCATAAACTACCCCATTTAAAAAATGTATCAATCAATGGTAAAATATTTAAATATAAATTAAATCGTGTTTTTAAATTGTCTGGTAATGTTTGCATACCCTGAAAATTATACAAATTCGTTGAAATCTTGTTTTTTTTTTCATAAAAATCAATATTGAAAACAATAAAAAACAAATATCTTACAATTTCAAGCCATAACATTGGAAATATTTTATTTGAAAATTGTTCAACATGTGCCATATTACTAACATCACGCATTGCCATATTAATTTGAAATCGTACGGCTACATTTAATGGTAATCCAGATATCTATATATATATTATAAAAAATCCAATATATAAGTCAAATAAAAATACAAAATCGTAAAACATTTTAGGTCGTGTTCAACGTCCGAACTTACTGGATTAATCATAAAATAACTTTCATGTTCCGTACGATTTGGTTTACTACCATCAACGTAATCCAATAGAGATTCATCAGCATCCAAAAAATGTGGATAACTTATGGCAATTGGAAAACCATAATAACAATTTGATACGTCTAATAAACCGTGTGGTAAGCATTTTTCTATATATATATATGTATAAATATGCAAAAACAATTCAATATTTTATTTTTTTTTTTGTAATTTGATTGCGTATATTAAAAAAAAATAATGATTATTATGTTATTAAATTACCTGTTCGACAAAAACATTTATTTCGTTTATCAAAACGTCCATTATCGAATGCATTTTTTTCGAAAACATATTTTTGTGTAAGAAAATTTGTAAAATATGTTGGTTCACCCTCAACTACCTATATATAAATTAAGAATTTTAGTTTAGTATATGAAGATGAACATATATATATATATAATACTAATTATAATACACATACCATCGGTGCAGGACGGCACATACTTTTACGAAAAAATAATAATGTTTCATTTGTTTCAATAAAACTTTTGAATTTTGAACCGTCTGATGCTTCATTTATATTACTACAATGTTCATCATCATAAAATTCTAAATACTTAGAACCTTTATACGTATCATATAGCCCAGATAATTTTGGATTATTTTCACCTGTGTAATATGTTGCAAAATCACCACTAAAATCATACATCTGTGCATTATATATATAGATGCATTAGTATTATGTTATTATGTTAAAATACAAGCTTTCAATAATTTGTTTAATAGAGTAATATAATAATTAATAAAATATAATTTACCCGATCAATAAGACCAACTTTATTAAATGATATCCAGTGTGGTAAAAATTGATTACCTAACGTTACTAATGTTGTTTCATAACCAAATAAAAATTCTTTTGCCGTCATTTGTACAATTGGTTGACTATTTGTTTGTCGTATTATTAAATTCATTCCCAAACGTACAAGATAAGATTTTTCGGAGATAACTTGTGCAATACTCTATATATATATATATGGTATATGTGTTGGACATAAAAATATGTTTATTTGTTATTTGTATTTAAGGTTTTTTTATTTTTTATGGGGTAAAACAGGAAAATGGAACTTAAATTTGACATCCCGTGTCCCTTATTTATACATCATCATATATATTACTAAATAACTATTGAATATGCTATACATATTACGTATACATTAAATTTTGGATAATTCGCGATAGAACAGAATATACAAACAATACAACGATTCATTCCCTAATTTATGTACGTATATATATATATATGATAAGTTTTTTTTTTTCAATTAAATATAGTATTCTTTTAATTAACAATACATAAATTTTATTTTGTAATAATAATGACGTTAATTTAAACAATGAACGTAGGTAAATAGAAAACCCTAAAAGATACTTAATTTTTTAAAAAAATAAACATGATTTTCAATACTATATTTATAAATGTATATAAGCAATTGAAATTGAAATAAATTTCTAGAGTCGAGTGGTAAATTGTTTTTACCATATTTTTATATATACATTTTTTTAGTTTATAATCGCTTAAAAAAAAATTACAAATAACATAATTTTATTTTGTCAAGTATCAAATATACTTAAATATTATTTTGTAATTCAAATATTATTTTTATCTTTTTATAATTTCATTAACATATATATATAATTATTTAGTTAGAGATCTTATGCGTACTTGTGTATCAGTTTTTAAATTTTTTATATATGCCCGTGAATATATCGCAGCATCGAAAATATATATATGTTAATATAATATAAATCATTTATACTTTATTTGTTTTTTATATACAATTTACATATAAATTTGAATACGAATGTTTTTTTTTTAAAAACAACTATAACAACAACAACGGAATATAAAAAATAACGAATTAAAATCAATTTTTTTTTATATAAATAATCCTTATTTATAAGCATTGATTAATCCAATGTATATGTATATAGTTATGCTCGATGATGATGGGATATAGTAAAACTAAACACTTACCAATAATGCAATATTTGGTAACATTAATAAATCATCTTCGTGATATCCACCCGATTCCTTTTGATTCCATACCAATGGATGATGTGGTATTGTTGATAAGGTACCATTATCATTAAACTTAACTTGATCATGTCTTAATATTTCACTAATATATATATAACACAATTAAATGTATTCAAAAAAAAAATCACTAATATAAACTTATCATATATATATAATTTTTTTTTTATTTAGGTAGTTAATGATATATCGCAGTAATATATATATATTTATATACTTACTTATAAACATATGGACCGATTTGTTCAACTTTCATTTTTTCTGTACCATTCATAAATGCTTCGGCATTTGTTACATTATATAGATAAATTTTTAATAGTAGATCAACAGGTGGATGTTCCCATAAATTAAATATTTCACCACCTTCACCCAATATGCATTTCTATATAAATATATAAAATTATATTTTTATTATTTCAATAGTTATAATATATTATAATATTCCAAAGTTTTTATATAAATAATTTATAATAGTTTGTTACCCATTTGAATATACTTTCATATGGTTGAATAATACACATACAAATTGTGACCACAATTGATAGTAAACCAGCGGCTATTAATAAAAATACACCTATTTATTTATAAATAAGAGAAAAAATTATTCAATAATTGAAATATATATTATTTTTAAACAATCAAATAATCGAACATTTAATAAATTTATAGCCATATAAATAATATATTTCTAAGATATTATCAACAATAAATCTATGATATTTTAACATTATACATATGTCGTATATATTTAATTTATAAAAAAGAAAAAAAAAACAAATTAAATTGATTTTATTAAATGTATCAATAGCACTCTATTAAATAATATATAATATAGTTATAAATATATATATATATATATATCGTCGTTATACAAATAATAAATTATCATATATAATAATTTAAAAATATATATATACATATATAAATTATATATAAAGCGTCCTTCGAATTGAATCTGACTGAATTTTTTTTTTTTTAATATTACAATCATCACATTTAATTATAAATAAATTTTAAAATTGATTAAAATTATAAAAAATATTTATATCAAATATATAATATATGAAAAAATATATGATATAAATGCGAAAGAATGAAATTCATCGCAATTGTTTAATTTATAATTAACATATACATATATAATAATTTATCAATAATACATAATATTAAATATATAACAAATCCTCCTAATTAGCCTCCAAATAAATGTGGATTTAATTTCATAATTAAAATTTTATGCGGGTTGTCAGCGAAAATTTCTGCAATTTTTATAATTTTATAAATTATTATTAAGAATTCTGACGCATGTATTGTATATATATCCGCTTATTCAGAATGTTTTTCATAATAAATTTTTCACATTATAAGATTATTATTTATAAAGGGTGATTTTTTAAAAGTTATAGGAAAGTTTTTCAAAAAAACACATAAAATTCAGAAATATGCATGAAATCTTTATTTGAATCGATAGTATACGGTCCATATATATATAATTTAATGTTTGAAGATTATTTTTCATGCAAATGTTGACCTTTACTGCGCCTCAAATGGTCCGCTTCCGCTTAGTCCAATTTTGGCATATACTCTTTTCAACATTTCGGGGGCGATATCTCACGAATAAATGCTTCAATGCGCGGTTGTCTTCCAATGCGTCAATTGAAGCGGGCTTGTCTGTATAGACAATATGAGCTTTAACATAGCCCCACAAAAAATAGTCTAAAGGCGTCGTTAAATCGCACGATCTATAGGCGGCCAATTGACCGGTCCCGAACGTGAAATAAAATGTTCACCGAACTCGCCTCTTAATAAGTCCATTGTTGTGCGTGCTGTGTGGCATGTGGCACCGTCTTGTTATGCAACCACATGTCATGCAAGTCAAGCTCTTGCATTTTGGGCAAAAAAAAGTTGGATATCATCTCACGGTATAGCGCTCACCATTAACAGTTACGTTACGATTCGCATCATCTTTGATGATGAAGTGCGGTCCTCAATGATGCCACCGCAGCGCATGAAAAACCGCACCAAACTGTGACTTTTTTTGTATGGATTTGTAGCTGCGTTGCCGAATGCTTCTGGCTGATATTCACTTCCATAAAATCGACAATTCTGCTTATTTACGTACCCATTACCAGCCAAAAATTAGCTTCGTCGCTGAACACAATTTCGTCGCGCGATGAACTTTCTCTTAACAGAGCCAACGCATTTTGATAATAAAATTCAATAATTTGCAAGCGTTGTTCAACGTTGTAAGACGATTCATGGTTAAATTATAGACCAAACTGAAGATGTTTGACAAAACACGAAACGTACGTCAACTGTTTAAACCAGGCAGTGTGTTGCCAAAAAGATAATAGCTAAAAAATCACCCTTTTTTATATATATATTGTTTTATTATGTATAAATTACAAAAATACAAAAATTCGTTATATTCTCAATATTTTAATTTAAATTTAATTATACTTAATTCATTTCATTTCATACATATATATGCGAATTAATAATTATATTATATTTATGAATAATTATTTATTATTCCAACTTTAAATTCCAATTATAATATAGCGATGTCTGTATATATAATTATATAAATTAGATTTTTCATAGTTGTTTATATATATTTACTATTATTGTATATATATATATTATATATATACGATTAATTTTTAATTGAAAATTTTCTAAGAATTTCACGATTTTTAACGATAGTTTACGTAATATATATGATAATTATATTTATATCTGTAAAATTTCACCGCATATGATCACCATATTTGCTGTGATAGGGCGGGTTTTCTAAAAACAAAAAACATCCTTTTTTTTTGCATCAGATATTTTATAGGGTATTTGTAGACATATATATATATAATTCGAATAAAACTGTGACGTACAAATTCAAAGATCTTTTCAATTTCAAATCAGATCAATTCGATTTAATGGTTTTTTTATTTTTGGGGGGTTTAAAACTCTTAGTTGGATGAATAATCAGATCGCATTTTAACACTCGCTTTTTCACGTTTCCCAAATGTTTATTTATGTTATCCCCCCCAACAATATTATTTAATTCCAATTTATAATTTTGAATCAATATATTTTTTCTTTATATAAAAAAAAATACTTTTATCCTTAAACGATTATACAATAATAATAATAATAATAATGACAACTTGTGTGCAAAAATATTTCAATGTTCCATTCAATATATTTATTATTATTATATATGATTATATACAAAAACAAAACCTTCGTGAATTTATAATTTTGAAAATAAATTTTAATATTTCATGAGATACGGAAATTATAATAAACAATAATATATATATATATATATATATATAATTAAAAAATATTCGTTTTAATTATTTTACAATATTTTTTTATTTTTTGCTCTAACTAATGATTTTTTATTTGAAAAAAAAAATGTTAAATATACCATATATAAATATATAGAATTAATTATATAAACACATATTTTGTTTCAAATGCAAGTTCATTTTTTTTTTTATTTTTATACCTTATATTTGTATATTATATTGTGTCGCGTACATAAATCAAATTTAAATATACATATATATATATGAAAATATAAGAATTGATAGATAAATCTTCAATATATTATTAAAAATAGTTTTTACATCTTACTATTTTTTTTATATCTTTTATTATTATCGATATTAAATATATATATCTATCTGTGCGCTGACAAATTTACTCTCATCATCATATATAGACGTTATATGAGGTCTTCGATATATATATATATATATAGTATATAAATTCATATACTGGCTATATTTATTTGTATTATGTAATCACAATTTATTGTGATTTATTTAAGAAGATGAATGAATAAATAAATATGCGTTATATATGTAAATATTGCTGTATACATATAGTTTGTATCTTTATAATAATGTGGTAATTCGCATACTTAATAAAATTACAATTCTTTTTTGTTGTTATATTCGCACTTTTCTTATTATAAAATATTTAACATGACATTCAAATATATATTATATTATATTATATATATGATTATTGATTTTATGCGATTTAATATATATATATAATAAATAGATATAAAATATATTAGACAATTATTTATCTCGCATAGACGACGAGAAAATCCCCATATATAGTAAAATGAAAATGTATATAGAAGCATTTATAAAGGTTTTATCATTTATTCATTGTTAACAGTAGATTTACAAAATTATTTGCTACATTTATAATAGATATGCATAGTAAATAAATACAAGTATATAATATGTATATAAAAAAAAAATCCTTAAAAGGATATAAATTAATTATTTTAATTCATTTTAAAAACCATAACAATATATTATATATTATGTGATATAAATATTAAATTACACACTTTTACGCACTAAATTAATTAACCAATAAAATAGGTAATAGTATTGCAAATTTTGGTGAAACACAAGTTGTTTTAACTAGACATTATACTAAGGCTTTTGATAGAGTATGGCATAAGGCATTAATATCCAAATGTCATTCATTTGGATTAGGGGACACATTCTGTAAATGGGTTGGGAACTTTAACGCTAATAGTCATATTAAGGTTGTACTAGATGGCATTAGTTCCAAACTTTATCCGGTTTAGCCCACTCTCTTTTTAATTTTTATTATGATCTTTTATCGATAACAGAAAATCCAATGCACTGTTATGCAGACGATAGTACATTACATTCTTTGTACATGAACTATACATCGTAATCATAATGCGAATCAAATGATTCAGTCTCGCCAGAAGATGATTTCCTCAATTAAAGACAAAGATTTAGATTCAATATCTAATTGGGGAAGGATAAACTTAGCAGAATTTAATCCATCTCTAAAACAAAGGCATGTTTGTTCTCAAACAAACGATCCATAAATGTTGACCCAATACTTATGCATAATACAATTATTCCACAATCTAAGGACCTTTGGGAATATGGAGGAAATTTGGGAATATCTTTGTCAAACAACTTTTCATGGAGTAATAATATAATAATGGCAGCTAAAAAGGCAGCTAGTCGCATTGCGGATTTTTAAGAAGATCGAAAGAATTTCTCAATTCTGAAAATTTATCATTAGTTTATAGGTCTTTTATAAAAGACCACTTCTTCAGAGTACAATTCCTACATATGGGCTGGTGCACCAATTACTACCCTTCAGTTTAGTGACAGAGGATCCAAAAACACGCTATTTCGCTGATCAGAAATGAAACAAAAACAATAATTCCATTGAATCATTGGATCATAGACGATCGCAGTAGCTTCATTGTGCACATTTTATAGGTATTATTACCATGAATGCTCTAATGAAATTTTAAAGCTAATTCCTATGAGTCAATTAGCTTCTCTTCTTTAATTCGAGAAATTCACAAAAGGCTCATTCATATTCTGTGTATCTGTATTAGTTTTTTGCGAACAAACAGATTTGGAAATTCATTTTTCCCAAGAACAGCACAGATTATATGGAATATAGTCTCCCTGAACTAGTATTTCCCCCTACTTTTGATTATCAGTTATTTAAATTAAACATTTCATCTTATCTAAAAACTTTAATCCACCTAAAGTGCAACTTGGACAATTGTTTGAAAACATATGAGTGATTTTTTCTTATTTTGTTTTAGTAAAAGTTTTTTTTTTATCTCATATGTTTGCTTTATTTTCAAAATTTCATAAATTAATCCACATATTATAATAGATTTACCACCCAAAATCACTTAAGTGTATTCAATGCATCTATATAAGGTTTATCACCTGATTAAGTGATTTCATTACGGGCTCACGGCAATAGAATTCCGAGGTTTTACGGGCGCTAAACCGATTCTGCCGTAGTAACGAACAAAAAAAAAAAAAATTCATCGTAAATCGACACACACACACTATATAATTATAACTTATTACCTCTTGGCCATCGTAATCCTTTGCCAGATGATTTTCGAAAAAATAAATCAACAATTGAAAAACTACGATTTGTTGAAAAAACTTTATTTCGATTCTTTTGAAGACTACGCGATCGTCTAAAATTATTTGTTGTCGTTGTGGACGCACTTGTTGTTATTGATGTCGTATTTGTATCATAATTATTTCCATCATAATTATTTTCAATATTTATCGATGGAATTTTATATTGATTACATTTATTTATTGTTGTTGTATTCACGGCACTATAACGTTTACCAAAAAATTTGAAAAGTTCCCTCATTTTTACAGGCGTGTATATATATATATTCTTATAATAATAATAATAATAATAATGATAATAATAAAATTGAATTAATTTAACTATATATTTTTTTTCACACAAATTAAAAATATTAACAAAACAAATTGCGTTTATTGTTTGTCACTTATTATAAAAAAATGTTTTATTACACATATAGAACATTTATTAAATATTTTTTTTATTTCTATTCATTTGTTAACACAAATAAAATAACTTCTATTTTTCTTCTTTTTTTTGTCTTAAATAAAACTATAAAATAAAAAAAACGAATTAATTTATTAATTAATTATATTAAAATCAATTTTTTTAAACATATTATAATTTAAAAAAAGAAAAATTTAACAACATTTATACAAAAAAAAAAAATAAAATAAATAAATAAATTGATTGTGTGTGATACGATATATATAATATCACATTATATTTATAAAATACATATATATTATTAGATGCGTCTTGTATTTACACCTTTCAACGATTGAATAAATAATAATACAAACTATATATATTTTGTATATAGTTTTAATATAGTATATATAAACTAAATACTCGACGCGCTATCCATTCAGGTATATAAACAATATATTATACCATTATACATATATGTATGTATATATTTATATTTTTATTTATATATCATGAATATTTTCTGTAATACATATCTCTATATATATGACTATATATTTCACGATATAATACCTTCTTTTTTCAAAAAAAAAAACGGTTATAAAATCGCATCGCATTCATGTATAATATATACTAAACACAATATATATAGAAACTTAAGAAAATCTATATACACATTTTTAAATTTTTATATAAAATAATTTTCTTCAAAAAATTAGAATTTTCGCTCTATAGAGTATAAACACATATAGATATTTACAGGTCCGAATACTTCTCGTACGGATCTAACAACAACAGGTATGTTTTTATTTTATTATATTTCTCCTCGAATATATATGTATATATATATTAATAATTATATATATAGATTTAATGTACACAATACAAATATATAATACAAATCGCTATATTACAATACAAATATATTATATATTTTCAATTTTAATTTTAATGATTCATTTATAAATATATACTATATATATATTTAAATATATTGTGAACGATGGTTTGTACCGCACTTCCGAAATGATGATTTTGACTTGGAAGACAAAAAGAACGGCCAGGTCAGCCAAAAAAAATTTGAAGACGAAGAATTGCAAGCGTGTTATTGGATGAAAATTCGTGTAGAACGCAACATTGCAACTTGCAATAGCGTTGAATGTCGACCACCAACAACCATTGGCAAACGTTTACATGCAATGGGAAAGATTCGAAAACTTGGAAAACTTGGGTACCACATCAACTGAATCAAAATCAACTAAAAGCACGAATCGAAACATGCAAAAAACATCTTGCAGAGCACAAAAAACATAATTTATTGAGTCGAATTGTCACTGGCGATGAAAAGTGGGTCTATTACGATAACGTAAAGCATCATATGTTGATGCCGGCCAACCATCAACTTGACAATCAAAACGTGATATTCATTGCCAGAAGCTTATGCTGTGTATTTGGTGGGATCAGAAGGGTGTGGTATATTACGAACTGTAAAAAAAACCGAATGAAACGGTTACATCTGATCGCTACAGACGCCAATTGAACGAACTGGCAAAGAAATTGAACGAAAAACGACCATTGATAGCTCGAAAACACCACAAAGTTTTTTTTCATGATGACAACGCTATAGACCACATCGTGCAAACATCATTAAAGAAAAAATAAAGAGGCTCGGTTGGGATCATCTTGATCACCCCCCCTAACTCTCCAGACCTTGCTCCTTCTGATTACGATTTGTTCCGATCAATGCAGGTCAGCCTGACAGATGTGTACGCTTTCGAAATGGTAAAGATGTGCAACAATAATGGGTCGATGAATGGATTGCCTCGAAAGATATGAGGACTTCTTCAAACGAGGAATCAACAAACTTCCTAAAAGATGAGAGGAAGTAATAGAAAAACCTTAAAAAAGGATTTTTATATGTAATCGTGAAATTTATATAATATATAAAATAATAATATATATCCTTATATATAATATTAGTATAAACAATATATATAAATAACATATATTAATCCTATACCGTTTGTTATATTTTTTTAGTTATAATATTATTTATAAAAGCGTGGCGGATGTATGTTATATAAAATATATACAATATATTATTATTTAGTAATTAAATAAAAAGATTATATATAATGGGGCATAATTTCAATAATAAAT
The DNA here is from genome assembly GCA_958336335.1 of Dilophus febrilis. Classification (NCBI taxonomy): domain Eukaryota; kingdom Metazoa; phylum Arthropoda; class Insecta; order Diptera; family Bibionidae; genus Dilophus; species Dilophus febrilis. The sequence continues at coordinate 46,281,202 of OY284471.1, read as the reverse complement.
ATTATAATTATAATATTTTGTAAGAAAAACATTATATCGATCACCGCAATTAACAATTCTTATAATTTCTTTTTTTTTAATTATTATAATTTATATTTTTTCACATAAGAAACAAAAATAATTCTTTTATATATATATATATATAGTTAATAACAGAGTATATACAATTTTAGAATTGTTTATCTTTTTATAGATATTATTATAGAATAGTTGTTTTACATATATTCATCACCTGTCTGATCGCAGGTATACTCCTAGAATCATTTGATATATACACAGTACATAGAGAATTTATATATTATATAATCGCATATTAAAAGGTATTATTATTATTATTTGCGATTAATTATGAATAATAAATTAGTATTAATATATTGTTGTGTTTTTTTGCAAGTTTTTGTAAACAATATTATTCTATATTTATTTATTTATTTTTTTCTTAAAAAAAATTAATGATTCATTTAAAAAAAAAAAAGTATAAACACACTGCTTTAAAACTTTTCATCATATAATACGTATATGTATTATATATTTTTAATTGTTATTATTTTGTTATTGTTTATTATTATTATTATTATTATTATTATGATAATTTTTTATTTCCTGAACGTAATTTGATTTTCCACCATTTCCAAAAGAACCATATTTAATTTTCTTTTCATTTTATATATAAAATATACGCTTATTATTGGTATAAAATTTACAAATTACAATGATTTATTTACACACCACATCCAAATGTCCTTTAAAATTCGGGTACATTTATGCGCCGAATTGATATACATTCGTGCGGTAACCCCGTGCGATCACAATAATCCACAAAAAAAAAAAACACTTTATTGTACTTTTAATATACATATATATATATATGTAACCCCGCACGGTTAAAATTAAAAGATCCATCTCAAAAGTCACACACTATAATAACCGAAGCGATTAATCAAATATAGTTTGGATATTTTTGATTATGATAAAGATCATTATAAATTATAAAGATCATCGCAGTGAATTTAAGAAAAACACAAACAAGAAATAAATTAGAAATTAAATGTATATAGTATTATAACTAAAAAAATAAATTCACTTAATATAATATTATAATAATATTCTATGTTTAATAAAAAAAGAATATTTTTAAGTAGTTAAACTCACAATATAAAGCCAAATATACGTATAATATTCAATTAACATATTATTTCTTTTATGCTTAACTATATAAAATTGCAACCAAAAATTATTTAATATTATATTAAAACTAAATTTGCTTGCAAATCATTCTTTTAATTTGTATAATTATTAATATATATAAATGAAATGGGTTTATTATATATGTTGGAAGGTTATTGAAATTTAAATATATATATATATATATATAGTTAGAGTTTTATAGTTAAAATAATATGCGCGACTATTTTGATAAGTGATTTTGAATTCACTTTTCAATATATATATATATATATATATGTGATAACAAATTTCAATTGACCTTAAAATAATAGTATATTTTTTAAAATTTTGTGGATAAAAACTAAAAAAAGAAAAAACTTTTGCACTAAAAGCATATATGTTTGATAGTCAAAAAACATTATTATAATCATTTAAATATAACAACCATATAATATATTGAATAAATATATATATATATATATTAAATTAATTAATTTATTATTATAATAAAAATTTATATATACTCTTTACTTTATATGGTATGTAAAGGGTGATTTTTTAAAAGCTATAGGAAGGTTTTTCAAAAAAACACATAAAATTCAGAAATATGCATGAAATCTTTTGATTTGAATCGATAGTATACGGTCCATATATATATAATTTAATGTTTGAAGATTATTTTTCATGCAAATGTTGACCTTTACTGTGCCTCAAATGGTCCGCTTCCGCTTAGTCCAATTTTGGCATATACTCTTTTCAACATTTCGGGGCCGATATCTCACGAATAAATGCTTCCAATGTGTCAATTGAAGCGGGCTTGTCTGTATAGACAATATGAGCTTTAACACAGCCCCGCACAAAAAATAGTCTAAAGGCGTCGTTAAATCGCACGATCTATAGGCGGCCAATTGACCGGTCCCGAACGTGAAATAAAATGTTCACTGACTGACTTGCCTCTCAATAAGTCCATTGTTGCGCGTGCTGTTTGGCATGTGCATGACCGTCTTGTTGAAACCACGACATGTCATGCAAGTCAAGCTGCTGTTGCATTTTGGGCAAAAAAAAGTTGGATATCATCTCACGGTATAGCGCTCACCATTAATAGTTACGTTACGATTCGCATCATCTTTGATGATGAAGTGCGGTCCCCAATGATGCCACCGCAGCCCATAAAAAACCGCATCAAACTGTGACTTTTTCTGGATGCATTGGTAGCTGCGTTGCCGAATGCTTCGCTGGCTGATATTCACTTCAATAAAATCGACAATTCTGCTTATTTACGTATACCCATTACCAGCCAAAAATTAGCTTCGTCGCTGAACACAATTTCGTCGCGCGATGAACTTTCTCTTAACAGAGCCAATGCATTTTGATAATAAAATTCAATAATTTGCAAGCGTTGTTCGTTTGTAAGGCGATTCATGGTTAAATTATAGACTAAACTGAAGATGTTTGACAGTGAAACCAAAAACACGCAACGTGCGTCAACTGTTTAAACCAGTGTGTTTCCAAAAAGATAATAGCTAAAAAATCACCTTTTATTATACAAATTCTTTTATATAGTATAACAAAAAAAAGTTTATTATTTTATATTTTGGTTTTTTTTTATATATAGATAAGAGTATAGTGCCACTCTGCCAAACGACAACATATAATAATATATTATATGTAAATTATATTTAAATTTTGAAGAAAAAATATTTTAATAAACTAGTTTATATATACATAAAATTAATTTTTTGCGAATCTCTCATACACACATATATATTATTAGCATCAACTATTGGGTTTTTTTCTAAATAAAATCAAAATTAAATTTATATATCCTTCGCATCTTCAAAATCAAACTATTATAATATATAATATAAAAATATAAAAAATAAAAATGTTTGTCACTTTAATTTTACATAAATTTTTATTATATTATATTATTATATATACCATATACATATGAATTTTGCACGATTTGCAAAAATGTTTATCCATTTATATATATATATATATATATGTGTATACATTTAACGAATATTATTATATATATATATAGATATATAGAGGTAAACAATAAACAAAAACATTTATAATTAACATTTTATTTATTATAATTCATTCAAACTTTTTTTTCTTCTTCTTTTAATACTTATGAGAAAATTCTACAATTTCATATTTATTTGAATAATATTATTGTATATAGTCATTCATATATATATATGCTATGGGTGTACGTTTGATTTTATACGTGTTTTTGTGCTAATATAATAAATACAAAATTTCATATATCTGTATAAAAAAAAATAATTTATAATGATATCTCATTAATATAAATAAGTTTCATTTTTTTTTTTGTATATAGTTATGCTATAAATTGATGCGATATTATATTCGCATTATAATATCGCGTTTGCTAATTTTACCAAACTGTTAAATATGGTAATTTTTTGCAAAAAATTACAAATTTAATGTACAAAATATAGCACACACACACAGCACACACAACACACAATACAATTTTTTTTTTATATATAATATAATAAAAACCAAATCAAAAAAGAGTATATTAAAATATTTTATTTTTAAATTTTTATCAATATAATATTCAAGTTTATTTTTTATATAATTTATACAATGTAATAAATTAAAATTAATTCTTTTTTATGATGATGTGATGTGTCATATATGTGTGTGTGTGTGTGTATTCTAAAAACCCATAAATTCAGCATTAATTTATAATAATAATAATATTGACTTTGAATCTCTCTATAATATATAATAGATATAATACCGGATATAATATATTTATCCGTACTTGATTGATTGCGATATGAAGTGATTAGAAATCAGTTTAACGAAACCTATATATAACATATCTAAAAACATATAATTATCATCGGAGGATCATATATATAATCACGGCGAACAGCAGTGAATTGATTTATTTTAAATCCTTAGATCACACCTCTGTATTCTGGTGATTCATCCAAATGAAATACATATATAAATGTAGTTTTTTCTTTTTCTTTAAACCTTCTTATTGTTTTTTTTTGTTTGAATGGTGTAAATAAGTAAATTTCCTTATGGAGAATTAATATATCGAGTTTTTTTTTTTTGTATTCAAGTTGCTTTAAACGGTTTTGACGCTATATAATGACGATCCCTGCTATATATATATCGATGAAATTGGCATTGATTTGTTAGGGTTTAGCAAGCAGTTCGCAGGGTTATTGCTCGGGCTTAGGAGACTGCTATATTAGATTATAGATTAGATTATATAAATCGGATTGGATACTTTATCAAAGATATCGACACAGCACAAAGACATTTTATCCAAAATCATGCCTTAATTAAATAAATAAAATTATCATATATGCTTGGGTGTGCCTATGTGTACAAACTATATATATATATATTTATATATTCATTTTAAATATCGGTTCGCTCGTTAGATTATCACATAATTATATATATATAAATTACAAAATATATATATTTAAGATTGATTTATTTTTATAACAATAATAATAGAACAATAATAGAAATATAATAATGATCAAATGATCTCTTTTCGACATTTTCATTCATCGCATTATAAAAACCGCAGGCATATTATTGTAATACAAAAAATCTATATAGAAATCTTATATTTTTGTTTTTAATTATGTTATAAACTGTATATATATTTAGATACATATACTTATTATGTTATTATTTATGCAGAATCATTATTATATATGCTATATTATTATATATATTTAAAAAAATTTCATACATATAATTGTTAATTGTTCATATATTATATTTGTACATTGAAATGTGATTTGATATATTTAAAAATTAAAAGATATTATTTCAGATAATTTTTCTTAATTTATTAATTGTATAATATCGCATATACAACAATATACATTATATATATATATGTATATATATGAATATAAATTTTTTTTCTAATCAAACATGTGGAATTTTGCTTTTCTTTTGTTTTCTTCGATGTATACCTATGTATTTATAGAGTTTTATATCATATGTGACCGCTCGAATCAGATGCAGATGCGATATAATAAATTATAAATATATAGAGATTATTTAATATATAATAATATCTTTTTTCCCCTAAATTGGGTTTCCCTGGCTTATTAATCTCTATATATATCCTGCCGTGAATTAACAAAATAAATGTATATATACAGTTTTTTATTCTGTTTTCCTATTGCATTTTAATTATCTCATTTATTAAAAACAACAACACATTAAAAATAAAATAATGTCCATATAAATAGTTAATTATTATTATTATTATTATTATTAAGTTTGTTGTTTAACTTCCGGTGTTCATTTTGACGAACCTATATATATATATTCTATTTAATATTCATATATATATATATATATAAATTAAATGAATAATGCAAGGATAAATATATAGTAGTTGCGTTATAGTATGTATATAGAAGACAAAATAACACAACATAGTTTATTTATAGCCTTTATTTCTATATAATATTCAATAAAAAGTGATACAATTAATAGAAAAAAAAATTTATATACAAATGCAGTAAATCCTGCTATATGCGTTAACCAATGCCTTATTATTGAAAAAATCGCCGGAATCATGTTTTAGGAGAACGATCCTCATATATATACAATACAGAGATCATTATAAAGTATATAAATTAATTCTTAAATCACTATATACATATATAATCTGATCAATTTTTTCGTTCGATTAACTTAACTTGTGTTTTTTGATCGATTCCGTTGAGCAGTGGAACAACTTATATATATATAAACAAGTATCACTGCACGAATATAATATAAGATTTTATTATTATATAATGGAAAAATAAAAAAAAAACATTATATAAAAGAAATTAAAAATTATTTATATTTATATATACAATTAGATTTATTTTTATAGTAGAGTTTCGTAATACAAATATACGATATATAAATAAAATATATATATATATATGAAATATATGATATAATAATAAACGTTATGATCATATCATCACATATATATGAGATCTAATAAAGGGTGATTTTTTAAAAGCTATAGGAAAGTTTTTCAAAAAAAAAAAAACACATAAAATTCAGAAATATGCATGAAATCTTTATTTGAATCGATAGTATACGGTCCATATAATTTAATGTTTGAAGATTATTTTTCATGCAAATGTTGACCTTAACTGCGCCTCAACTGCGGTCCGCTTCCGCTTAGTCCAATTTTGGCATATAATCTTTTCAACATTTCGGGGCCGGTATCTCACGAATAAATGCTTCAATGCGCGGTTGTCTTCCAATGCATCAATTGAAGCGGGCTTGTCTGTATAGACAATATGAGCTGTAACATAGCCCCACAAAAAAAAAGTCTAAAGGCGTTAAATCGCACGATCTATAGGCGGCCAATTGACCGGTCCCGAATGTGAAATAAAATGTTCACTGAACTCGCCTCGCCTCTCAAAAAGATAATAGCTAAAAAATCACCCTTTATATATAGATAGTATTTTTATTTAAATTTTACAATATAATGCATTCTTTCAATTTCATTCATATATTGTAATATATATATATATAAAAAGTGCATATTTGTAAGTGTTTTTTTTGAAGAAAGCAAAAATAAAATAAAATTACAAATAAAAACTTGTTGCAATTAACTTTTATATGTTTATATAATACAAATCTTTATATACATATGTATTACATCAATTACATCTATATAGTAATATTTATTTTTACTATTTTATCCATTGATCATACATTTTCATCATCTACCATATATATATATATATATATTTATACCGGATCGCATCCATTCATACATACATGTAATATATTTATACAATAAATTTGATTTACAATACAATACCGAATATTTATATTTTTAAATCATGTATATATGAAATTTTAATTAATAATAATATAATTGTTATATTCTTCTTAAAATTTTTATAGGCATTTTTCTAAAATTCAAATAATGTATATTTGAAATATTATTGTGTTGAAATAAAAAAAAATGATTTTTTTTGTACGTGAGAGACGTTTATAATGAGACTTCTTTTGTGTGTTCGTTGTTTTGTGCGGTCATTGAAAAATTACTTAAAGTAAATAAATATCTATCTCTAATGTAATTTCATTTGAATTAAATTTATATATATGTTTTGCTCTATCTATAGTATATATATATATATATATAGAATTGAGATGTGATGACCTGTGAAAATATACTTAATAAATGTAATAATAATAATAATATATCAATAATAAAATGTATTATGTATTTATTTACCAGAACCGCATTTTTTTTTTAAATTTATAATTTTAATTACTGATTATTATCTTACGAAATATAAGATATCACCTTTCCTTTAAATCGCCCTATTTTGGTAAGTCTCAGATTATTATTTTAGTTGAACCAGGAGTAATTTGAAAAGCACATTTTTCAAATAATTTAAAGTTTCATAACTTTCTTATTGCCTAATGACTTTAACTGGACAAAGTGACTATAGATTTCTGAACACTATATATACTTATCCCGCTAGTTTATTGGTAATTCTATTCATATTCGCCTTCAAGATATTCTAAAAATAACACGTTTTCTAATCCTATAAACATTTAGCCGATTGTAATCATCATTCTTCAGACTATTTTTACGCCATGTTTAGTGGACAAATTATATGTACAGGTACAGCTCTGCTAACTATATACACATATATATAAATATACATATATTCTGTTATAATAAGTTATGTATAATGATTTGAATATCATTCAACAGGTATATATAATATATTTAATATATATTGGCCATGAATATATATATATTATGCAATGAATATATTATATTAGAAATGTTTATATTTTAATTATGCAATTTTTCTATATATAATATAATTTCTTTTTTATTAATTACATTTATAAATATATAATAAAACATATATGATAAAAAAATTATTATTATGCTACGTAATATCAGAAAACATATATAAACTTATGCTGTATACATTATAAACAAAAAATATATATATATATATATCGTAATCCTGATGACAAAACAATTCCGATATTTGGCGTTCCGATATAGAATAATGAGTCTTTTTGCTTCGGATAGAAGAGTTTATGGCGAAAGAGTTGAACTGATTTCGTCAAAGAACTGAGGAGGTTTACATATATAGTTAAAAAATTATAAAATGACCCAATAATATTCATTTATACAATCATCTAATCTTACTTAAATATTAGCGCGTAATTGTACAATTTAATATATATATATATATAGATTAAAATTTAAGTATAAATCTTTTATAACATATCGCTTAATTTTCATATATGTATGTAGGTTGTTCCTATATATACAATATATAAAATATAGAGTATTTAACGCTGATATAATACATATATATTACTCTTATATTATGTGCGGTAATCGATATTATATATAAATTACACTAAATAAATATAAAAATAAAATTGATACATTTATTTATGAATGTTGCGGTCTCTGCACACAAAAACCTGATTATAATAACCTATATATTTTCAATAATCTCTATATGGTATAAAAAATCCAATTCCATAAATTGTTATAAAAATTGTAGAAAATACATGTATTATATCATTGATTATATATATATATATATAAGTTCATAAAAAAATAATCTTATTGACAACAATAATCATTATATTTTTTATTATTAGAGTATATACATATATATAACTTATTATTTGACGATGAAGTTTTTCAAGTGAAAGTAAAGTAATTAAATAAGAAAAACATAATTTATATAATATATTTCTTATATGTAGAAGTATAGAAATAAGGACTTATTGAGAGGCGAATTCGGTGAACATTTTATTTCACGTTCGGGGTCGGTCAATTGCCCGCCTAGATCGTGCGATTTAACGCCTTTAGACTATTTTTTGTGGGGCTATGTTAAATCTCATATTGTCTATACAGACAAGCCCGCTTCAATTGATGCATTGGAAGACAACGCATTGAAGCATTTATTCGTGAGATACCGGCCCCGAAATGTTGAAAAGAGTATATGCCAAAATTGGACTAAGCGGAAGCGGATCATTTGCGGCGCAGTTAACATCGGTCAACATTTGCATGAAATAATCTTCAAACAATAAATTATATGGACCGTATACTACCAATTCAAATTAAGATTTCATGCATTTTTCTGAATATTATGTGTTTTTTTTTTGAAAAACTTTCCTATAGCTTTTAAAAAATCACCCTTTATACCTTCTGTTTCTTAATAATTCATCGGATCTTTGAATCCTCGTATAGATAAGGAAGTAGTTAATCAATTTCCAAAATGTTTGACTTTAAAATATATGAGATATTTGATTAAAATTTTCTCAATAATTTTCCCATAAAGAAAGAAGCAGTTTCATTTTGTTTTTCAAATCGTAATTGCTGCTATCGAAACCATATATGTCTCAAATGTTTTAAATGATGTTTAAGGGTATATGTTCAGCAAAGGTGTCTATACCAACATAGATGATAACTATCACCAGTTTTTTTGTATATATAAATGATAATAAAATGTAATATATATACATATAAACTTACTAGAAACATTTTCGGTTAAATACATTATTTGATGTACACCTTGTATATAAATTTATTTGTATAACAAAATATATTTTAATGATTATTTTTACTTAATATCCTGTCCTGTCTGTATATATAATATATAGATAAATTTTATTTTTCAATGTTGAATATATAGAAAAATGATTTATTAAAAAGCAAAAAACAAACTTAAACTTAACTTAAAATGCGATCGAATGTCAATGTCTATATTTTTATTATTCAAATATATATATTTATAATAAAATTACGCGCACTATTGGGAAAATTAAATTAAATTAATTAATTCTAAATATATATGAAATAGAATTAATTTTATATATAGTTATTAATATTATGTATTATTCAACTATGTATGTTCTTTTATAATAATCGTTTGGTTCTCAATATCACATTGAAATATTATTATTTTCTATATATAACATATATATATATAGAAAACTTTTCGATTCTATAAATTCATATGCGATTTTTGATCCTAATATATAAATTCTTATTCTATTCATATATATACATATATACATAATAATAATAATAATAATATATATTTAATTACTTGTTGACCTGTTAAATAAAAAAAAAAAAATTGATGACCCATTGATGTGTAAATAACTATATAATCAGTAAACATTTTATAAATACATTTAATGTAATTGTCACTTGTGTTTGTTTTTTATTATTATATATATTCTTATCGCATCACATTCGCAACATATATATATATATATGGTCAATAAACTCTCATCATATATATAACTACGCATAATATAGTCATCGATATATATATATATATATAATAATTAAAAAATCATTGATTTCGTTAACATATATCGATTCTGTTTAATTTTCTCAAGTAAAATTCTGTTTAATTTTTGCCAAAGGAAATTCTATATACATTTTCTACGCAATATTAACAAAAAAAACTTCTTCAATTACATATATATTGGGACCCTGCATTATAAATGTCAATTTTTTTACTTGAAACTGGCATTTATTTGTATAACAAAATGATTGAGTATATACATTAACCTATATATTGCCCAACATTAGCTATATGACTTCCTCCCATATTTTAAGCAGTTTGTTGATTCCTCCTTTGAAGAACTCCACATCTTTTGTCCCAATCCATTCATCGACCCGCATTTTCGCACTTCTTTAGCATACATCGAAAGCGTACATCTGTCGCAGGCTGACCTGCATTGATCTGAACAAATGGTAATCAGAAGGAGCAAGGTCTGTAGAGTTAGGGGGGGGTGATCAAGATGATCCCAACCGAGCCTCTTTATTTTTTCTTTAATGATGTTTGCACGATGTGGTCTGGCATTGTCATCCCGTGCATTTTAAACTTTGTGGTGTTTTCGAGCTATCAATAATGGTCGTTTTTCGTTCAATTTCTTTGCCAATTCGTACCCCAGTTGTCGTCGATAGCGATCAGATGTAACCGTTTCATTCGGGTTTTAACAGCTCATAATACACGACACCCTTCTGATATTCACCACCAAATGTACAGCATAAGCTTCTGGCAATTGTGAATTGCGTTTTGATTGTGAAGTTGATGGTTGGCCGAGATCAACATATGATGCTTTACGTTTAGGGTTGTTTAGGTATAATACACCCACTTTTCATCGCCATAGTGACAATTCGACTCAAAAAACTATATGTTTTTTGTGCTCGGCAAGATGTTTATGGCATGCATCGTTATGGCATGCTTTGAGTTGATTTTCATTCAGTTGATGTGGGACCCATTTTCCTATAGCTTTCTGATCTTTCCCATTGGATGCAAACGTCTAAGAAATGGTAGAGGAATCTACATTCAACTCTAATGTGCAATCTCTTGTTGCGTTCGACACGAATTTTCATCCAACAATGTCTGCAATTCTTCGTCTTCAATTTTTTGGTTTTTGGCTGACCTGGCCGTTCTTTATTTTCCACTTCAAAATCACCACTTCTGAAGCGTGCAAACCACCGTTCACAAGTTTTTTTTGAGTTGTAGCATGTATGTACCGTAAGTTTCTACCAACGATAACGATAACTTTCAGCAGCGGTTTTCTTCAAATTAAAGAAAGTTATTAAACTTCCCCGCAAAACAACTTTTTCAGGCATGTGTTTCGACGCATATTCGAAGCAAAAAAAAAAAGCTTTGTTGTTTACACACTTCAATGAAATGTGGACATATACTGAAATTTATAGAGTAATGACAGACAAAAAAAAAAAAGAATATATGGGTGAGGTGTGCTCCGATGCACGCACAAGGCTAATTACGCCATATATCTAAATCGACATTATCAATGCAAGGTCCCACTATATATATACAAATAATATAAGTCAATTTTCGAAAAAAAATATATTTTTTGGTATTTCTTTTCCTTCTAAATAACCACTACTGACCCACCTACTGACCCACCCACATATAAATAAGAAACATAAAATAAATACATTTTATTATTTAATTTTATTTTAATTTTTTATTTAATATAAATATATATATGATTAAAAAAAACAAAAAAATTTCATTTTTTTTTTATATATATAAACGCATGCAATTTTAATATATAATATAATAAAGGGGATTAAAAAATAAACGGGAAAAATAATTTTGAATTAAAAAAAGAAGAAAGAAAAAACAAAGAAGAAAAACAAACAGATAATAATTTTAAATAACATATATATATATATAAATAGACGGTAAAAAATAGACGATAAAATAATTAAAAAATATAATTATATTCATATTTTTTTGCATATATACAAAAAGATTAATTTGAATTTTATACAAAAATTAAAAAAAACAAGAACAATATTTAATGCGATACACATATTATAATATTAATACTGTTTGTTTTTATTTAATTTAATGAATTTTATTTGAATATATATTTTATCGTCTATTATTTTGTACATATTGAAAATATTATATTTTAAATATATATATATGTATAAATAAAAATAAATAATATTGAAGGAAGAAAAACTTTACTTATTATTTTGTGAGAAATCATTTTAATTTTTGTTTCCATTTTTATATATATAATAATTAAATGTCAAATTTTTAAATATTATATAAATAATCAAAAGTTGTGTGTGTGTTTTTTTTTATAATACGCCACAAATTGATTTTTATATAGAAGAATATATTTAATTAAAAAAAAAAAAATTGATATTTTACAGCCGCTGCTTATTTTTTATCAAATTTAAAAAAATCTTGTTGTTGTTTTGCCAATATCGAACCCATTATTGTGGGTGTATTTAATTTTGGTGAATTTATGTATGGTTTTAAATCGGGTAATTTTATATTTAACTATATTTATATATATATATATAGTATATATATATAAAGTTAGAAATATATGGAAATAATAAAATTTAAATTTAATATATTGCATATTAATATTCAAAAATTATTTAAAATAATCTCTCATTCGAAAAAATTTGTATCTTATACACTGAACATTTCTATTCTACAACATCAGAAACCCGGCGGGAAAGATCGGAAACCTTTACAAAGAAACTGAAAATGTAAGACCGAGTTTACATTATCATTTCAACTCGAGTTGGAATGCGCGTTGAAATGCACGATGAATTTACATTGTATTGCCCACTCGTGCAATTTTCTGAATGTGTACATACTTGTATAGACGCTAAATAAAAAAAAAAAAAAACAATAACCAATAAGGGAACGAGTTGCACGTAAAAAGTAGAATATTATGTGAAACTGATCCCGTTTCTCTTTTCATTCCCCTTGCCTATTCATTATTAAAGTTGCATGCAAGTTTCATGCATGGGCAATACAATGTAAACTCTGATTAACTTAATCTTCATATAAGATCCTTTCGCTATACATATATAAATATATATATTTGTATTTATGTGATTTATTATGTATCAATTATATAAAAAGAAATTGAAAAGATTAATGGATATTATATATTATAATATTATTTGTAAACCGATAAACGTGTCTCTATTTTCATCCAATTATTGAAAAAATAAAATAAAAATAAAATCATCCATTAATATGTGGGTCAAGTTTCGCAGCACAATTTATATATATTATATATAGCATAAGAATGAGATTTTAATATATATAATCACCTTTTATTTATAAATTCACGTTAATAATTACTTTATTTTATTTATAATAATATAAAAATAAACATAAAAATATTATGAATAAATTATTATATTTTTAAAATAAAATCATAAATTCATATTTTATTTATTTTTTTTATATATATACTATTCCAACCACTATTAAATCGGGGACATCTGCTATTTTATTCGTATGCTCGACTTTGAGATCCCGCGATAGGATTTTAAACGATAATTTTTTAATCCTTCCAATTCCAATTTCATAAAATGATGGTTTCAATTTAATAATTGACAGAAGTTAAAAATCTTTTAAATTCAATTAGTTATGGAATTTAATTCAAAATGATTCAATTTAACAAAAAAAAAAAAATTTGATCATTATAATATCGGACACTTATATATTATACGCCACTAATCTCCTTTGTAACACCTCGACCTTTGACCTATATGACACCATCCATTCTCTTAGACGTGCGGTATTTACTAAGTTTTTGCATTCATCCGGTGTTTCTATGTATTCCTCATTTCAATAATTTTTCCTTGGGATTCTTCACCAATTTAATTATTTGTTTTAGTTAAAATCATTTTATGAAATTATAACATATCGAAAGGATTAAAAAATTACTTTGTTTAAAGTCCTTTCTCGGCATCTCAAAGTCGAGCATATACGAATAAAATAGTAGGTGTCCGATTTAATAGTGGTTAGAGTAGTATATATATATATATATGTATGTTATATATAATTTTATTTAATTTAATATATTGTTTAGATCGAGGTTATAATAAATATATAATTATTTATAATATATATTAAATATATATATTTGATAATGAAAATGTTATCATTTTTGCCAAATTTAACTATATTATAAATATATATATATAATTAGTTATATCTTTTATATCAAGCTCGAACATTTATATATATATATATAGTATTTTAGAGGTTGAAAAATGTTGTAGAAATCGAAAGGCATTCGGTAACAAAAATTGGACAAATGATTTTATCATTTTTTTTTTTTTTTTTGTAATCACATAACTTAAACGTAACGCGATAGAATAATAGAATATTAATATATAATACAAGAAAAACGGGAGTAAATAATTTTCGGTTCAAAAATCAAGATAAAATGTTCAAAAGATAGTGATTTAAAAAAAAAAACAAATTCATACACAAATCATGATTTCCACACGCTAATCGCAATATATTTATATAATAAATTATAGTAAAACCAAAAATTAAACTTACATTTTCAAGTGGTGGTGACATCATTGCATCATTCCATACAGGATCTAACCAAAATGGTATATTCTGTTTAAAGTATAAAAAAAAAATAAAAAATAAAATGAAATATAAATGCGGGTGAAAAAAAAACGAAAACAGAAACGAAACACTTTTGAACAATATGTAATCAAAAATTTTTAAAACCTTAACAGGAGGTGTATCTGGTTTTGGTGGATCAAAATATATTGATAGTAAACGTTTTGATGCCAATTTTTTATTTATATCTTTAGCTGTACAATTTTGAATATCAAAATCGTGATATTTATGTAAACCGCCGAGATATTGATGAGGATGATAACGATGATTGGTTTTTTGATGATTAATGCTATTGTGCAATATTGAATTTGGAGCATTATTATTATTAGCAACAGAAGTGTTAACCGGAACAGGAGCATTCACAGGAAAAATAGTAGTAGTAGAAACACCTTCAGGTAATAATTTTGCGTTATTGTTGGTTAGGGATGTTAGATTTTCATTATCATTATTATTATTATTATTACTACTACTTAATTTTGTGGAATTCACATTTTGTGATTGGTTTGTCACAAAATTATATGATTTATATTTAGCAGAGTATTTTCCAACTATAGTTTTTTTGTTTTATTTAAGTAAAAAAACAGATTTTATATATGTTATTAAAGAATTATTCAAAGAAAACAAATAATGCTCTAATATTTGTATATATATATATACCTTCAACAATGTAATTATCATTACTATATGCCATCCGTTTGGCTGAGATATGTTCTTCATATTGATGATCGGTTGCCTCCATAAATTGATTATATTTCATTTTATTTGATTTATTTTCATTATTAACATTAGAACAACGTTCGGTATTCGTATCACTGATAGTGTTGGTGGTGGTGGTGGTGGTGGTGGTGGAAGAGGAGGAGGACGAGGACGAGGACGAGGACGATGATAAGGTTGATTTCAAATCATTTAAAGATTTACGACGCCCATTGGGTTTCGCAGCTGCGTTAGGTTGAAAAAACACATCTGATGTTGTCCTCGATTTTAATGGTTGATGTACCGTCGTTGTTGGTGCTATTATTATTGGTGGTTGTGATGGAACATCATTAGATACGATATTTTTTGATAATTCTTCATTTAATTTATATGTCATGTTTTTGGGTACATTATTATTATCATTATGATGTTTTCCCGGATTCTTTTTTATTACTGCGATAATATTTCATAACATTATTAAGGACACACACACTCCCTTAATTATTATTATAAATGAAATATATATAATTAATATACTTACACACACAATTTGGTATTAATTTTACTTCACTTTTATCATGAGTTATTTTTGATGTTAGTTGAAAGATATCGGGAAATGCTTGTACAAGTGAATATAAATTTGGATAACCTATATATATATATATATATATAATATATACAATTTAAAGAACATTATTTGCGGATAAATAGCGATATTATTAAAATAAATTTACCCAAATCATAGAAATTATTCAACGATAAATTCAAAATATGTTTCAATTCTGATATTAAATGTATATTTTTTGTTTCTAATGCATGTATTATACGTAATAATAGTTGCATGGTAGGTGATAATGTAACAACATGAACCATATTCACAATACTAATCTGTTTGTAATTATAAAATTTTTAATTAATGGGGGATGGGGCACGCTATATATACATTAATTAAAAACATTTAAAAATTCGAAATAAATATTATACTTCAATAAGATGTTTCATTGCTTCAACTGTACGCAATGGTGTTTGTTCATTCATTTCCACGGTGACCATATTCATAAAATCGATTAACGGTAATGTATCAACACCAGAATCCAGGATGCAACGTACCAACACATAACAATATGAACGAAATATATTATCTTCGTGATGGCATATTATGTAACAGTAATCATTTGATGAAAGTAACTATAAAAAAAAACGAATATTAATTTAAAAAATCGAATAAAAATAATTATTATTTAATTACCTCTATAAATGGTAAATTTCGAACAGCAGTTACAAGATTATCATATCCTAATATTTGCGGTTGAATTTGATATCCATATTTATTTTTATGCAAATTTAAAATATCATCTAATGTCATCAATGATGTACTGACCCCCGTTAATGATTTTACTAGGTCATTTAATTGTTCGGCAAAAACACGTTGTGCAATTTTTGGTGATAGACAAATTTTACGGTCTTCATCATTTGAAAATTCCATCTAAATAAAATAACGGTATTGATTTGATTTGATTTGATTGGATGGTGATTTTAATTATCTATATATATATTTAGATAATGTATTTATACCTCAATAACACCAGCTATAGCATCCATTAATTCAACTAATTTAGAAAAACCATAATCACACAAACGCAATTGATAACCAAAATGGTAATGATACGAACGTACTAATTTTTCAAATGGTACCGTATACTGTGGAGCATGTTTTATTAATTCAACCATTTCACCGGCAAATAAAAATGTTTTATCCAATTCGAATGTTGTTTGTTTACGCTTTAGTATTGCTATTAAAACATCATTACCGGTCGGTATCGGATTCAATACAATAACATCACTGTTTACTAAACCATCCAAAATATCTTCAATGTCACAAACTCCATATTCGGTAATATCAAATGGTTTCATTTGAGCCGCCGAAAATATACGTGCCAATTGTGATAATAATAATGTTTTATTTGTTTGGGCTCGCAGTATACGCAAAAGATCCGATGTAAATCGTCGTATTTGTGTTCGATGTGTTAATGTTATTTGACGATTTTCACCGTCGCCCATCACTTGGATTACGGACGATAACGCTTCCAGTAAGTCAATTAAACGCGTGTATCCATAATCGGCAACACGACATTGTTTACCAAAGTGATTATGATAGGCCGGTATAAAACGATTAAATTTTAATGTAGATTTTGGTGCTGCCTTTACCAATTCAATAACTTCACGTGATATTTGATAGAATGGATCATTTAAATTGTTTAATTTTGAATAACGTCCATTGCCGCCGCCATGTGAGCTGCCACAACCACCACCACCACCACCACCATTATTACCTAGATTATATTCATCATTAAATAATTCCCGTGCCGATATATCCGATGTTTGTAGTGATGAAGTAGATGCATTCGACATACTTGAAGTTGTGGTGGTTGTAGTTGTGGTTGTCGTTAGCGGTGTTGGTGGTGGTGGTGGTTGTAACCAATCCAAAATTTTTATACCAAATTTATTTGTTACAATTTGTATTCCATTTATGCATGATACTAAATGTTCTAAATTTACACCATTATCATTTTTTTGCATTTTAATTTTTAATTCACCTTCAATGCAATACACAAGGCTAGTTATTGGTATATCACCCTTATGTGCACGTAATAATGGATACATAATTGAACGTATTTGTGCAATGGACATAAATACATTTGGTAATGGTTCCATTTCTTGTTCCGCCCAACCACGATGTTTTTCGGTTATGAAATGTTGTACACAATACGGTATACTATGTTGTAAACATTCCATTAGATCACTATTCACAATTGAACTGATTAATTCCGGTCGTAAACTTATATATTTCTCATCATTTTTATTCTCAATTATATTACATATATCTTGCATTTTATATAGATCTAATACACCAATGGAGGTCTTAAAACGCGATTGAAATAATTCACGAAACTTATACATTGATAGTTTATAATGCGGTATATCCTATATATCATTTATTATTAAGAGACCAAAAAAAACCTTATATTCAGATTTTGATCCAATATCCAATACATACTAATAATAATAAATAAAAAAATTATTACCTTAAGTAGTCCGGCTACTTGACATCGTAATGTGGATAATTCCATTGATGATGATTCCCGTGTGTATGATACAACAATACGTTTATGACCGATACGCTTACGATGTAAATATGAAACAACTTGTTTTGCATAATGCAATGATGGTACTTTAACTTTAGCCGAATAACAACCCTCAAAACAGAATGATATAATTGGTGTTATTGGCTTTAAATGTGACAATAGATATTGTTTTAAATTTCCCTCATCCAATGATATATCTAAATTACTAATTTGTAATGTAACTGCTGAATTTGTTGAATCCAAATTATTTATGTTTTGATTCAACGATGGATTAAATGATATTGTTGTAGTGGTACTATTTGCATTACTATTTGTACTATTGCTACTGCAATTACTACTATCATTATTATTACCATTTAAATTGCTAATACTACTATTATTATGTAATAATGAATTACCACCATTTTCAAGATGATGATCACCAATTTTATCAAATTCTTGAGAATTACGTTGTTGTTTTTTTATCACTTCTGAATTTATAAAATCTGTAAATTGTTGTTGATGGTGTTGATCATTAATAGGATTATTATTATTTAATGTGGATAAATCCGAATTGTGTTGTTGATGTGAGGAGCTACTAATTGTAATGTTATGATGTCGATGATGATAATTTCCCATTGCACTATGATGATTACGTCCAACATACGGTGTATATCGTTGTTTTGGATAATTTAAATGCTGAGGTCCAATTGATTTATGATTACCATTGTTATTATTACAATTATTATTATTATTATTATTATTATTATTATTATTATGATTATATGTTTGTTTGTATAAATGATTTGATGATTGGATTTGACCACCAAAACGTTGATTGGAAAAATTATGCATGTCAACGTAATCATTTGAATTTGAATTCATATTATTATTAAACATGGTGGTGGTATTATTATTTATTGGTTTTTGCTTAGTTTCATAAAATTTTGATAATTTTTCATTCATTTCGGTTCTGTTTTTTTTTTTTTTTGTTTGATTATTTTATATGTGCTTCTATTGTTAAAAATCTGAAATTTTATTTATTATATTCAATACATCAATTTTATAATCTATCTAGAATTTTGATAATGGAAAGTATATATATAGTTTTTAAACAGTTATTTCACAAAATTCAATATGCATTTAATGAATGACCTTAAAATATACTTTCGGTAAATTAAAACAATGGATCGATGTAGTTGATTATTTTAATGCAATACACAGGCCAAATGAATTAAAAATTGGATTTGGATTTAGAAAAAATTTTAATGTACTGCTATATATATATATTAATATAACTTTAAGTCTCCAAAATTATATGATACTTACAAATATTGCCCCACCTTTGATTTCTTGATTTTTTTTTTTTTATATAAATAATATATGTTCTTTAAATATGCTATTAAAACAACAACAACGCAATAAAAAATACACAATTTAAGATAAAAAAAAAAAATAAACAAATATATTTTATATTATATTTTTTTTTTAAATGATTTTTTTTTAAATAGCGAAATAGTATTTAAATTAAAGACATTCACATGAATTAAAAATAAAATTTATGACAATATATTTATATAAATTGAATTTTTAATAATTAAAACGATCTTTTATACTATTAGAAATATAAATTTGAAATATGTTTTTAATCAATTATTATTTATAATGCGATAGCTACATTACAATTAAATTAATAATTTTTTCGTAGTTCGTAGAAACGTTTTTTTTTTAATTTATCATTTATTTACAGTTTTATTTACCAATAATAATTCTCTCTTTATTCAAAGTTTTTAATAATACAATTATATATATAGAAGATTAATTTACAAACGCAGTCATTCGATAGAGTTTAAATGATATAATTAATATATATTATTGTGATTACGATATACATATAAAATTAATACAAACATTTTTGTTTTTTTTTTAATACGAAAAAACCTCTATTCGTAAGGAAAAACACAAAAACTGTTCAAAGAATTTTTTTTTTAATATACACATGATAACATATAGAGAATGTTTTTAAAATAATTTTAATCATATACCAGAGTGATTTGAACACTTGAAGTTCAAATTAAAGAAAATTCTCAATCGGCAGAACACTATATATGTTAGTTCTATCGTATTTAAATCATTCATTGCGAATTCATGTTAAATGTACCATATATTATTCCTTATTTTAATATATTCAATATAAAATACCTTTTTATATATTAATAATTTTATTTTAAAATGTCTATAAATTTTAATAAATATAGAAAACCTAAGTATTTTTCTATATATGTTGTTTATTGCAAAATATATGTAAATAAAAAAAAAAAAAATATTCATGAACCGTTGATTTACAAAACAATATATAATTTGTTGCATAAAAAACGATATTTGTGTTTTTTTTTATAAGTACACAATTGAATTATTTTAATTAGGCTTTAGCAGCAGTCGTCGTCGTCCTCGCATTCAGTAAAAATTATTTTATTATTTTAAATCATTCAAATCAATTGATTTTTTTTTTTTATTTACGTATATAATTCTATTTATGCGCCATATATCTTCTTTCTTTAGAAGATATGCCGTAAAATAATGCGATTCGGTCGGATAAATCGGTCTGTTCTTATATATACTATATTTATTTTAAATTATATAAATAAATTATATTTTATTCTCTTTTTATAGAGTTAGAAAATATAATAATTGCACTGAAACATATTTCAAACATATGACATGACATGACACAACTATATAATATTTTTATTTTTTGTTTTTTAATTTTTAAATAAAAAATTGAACTATAGAATTCAGCTATTTAATTAATAATTCTACTATATAAGTTTAAATATTGATTCTAATTTAATTAATTAAATGTTTGCTATATATTTTATTTATAATTTTTTTATTTGATGTAACTTTTATTTATCAAAAAAAAAATTCATTGCGAATGTGTTTCATTGCGTCGGAATTGGTAAAACTTGAATTGCCATTTTACAGATTGTGCATTTAAAATTAGAATAGATATTTAGAAAAGATGGATATTATCTGATCGGGTGGTGTGGGAGTTTTTTTTCTTTTTTTCTTCTTGTTTTATTCATTTACCAACAAACCAGAGTAATAGAAAATAAAGTAGTTATTAGGAAAAGTTTAAAAATTTGAATTTCTTTATCTTATCTATATTTATTAATTTAACTTTATTTATATATTTTTGCTATTTGCAAATATAGATAAAATAGAGAATCCGTATAGAGATAGCCACATAATTAAATAAGATAAATTAATATAAGAATTATGTAAAAAAAAAAAACATAGAAACAAGGTAATAAATGTTACCAATATATAGTTAATATATATTCCTGTATACATGTCAAATTTTAATCTTGTTTATTTTATTGTACATTATCGCTTTTATAGAAAATCATCATCAGCGAATGAAATCATAAATAAAAAAAGAAGAAGCAAAATTACTAAATTAATATACACGAATCAACTATATAGAAGTATTTTTTTTTGTGTGTTTATTATTCCATTAATATATTTAATATAATATCGTGTGACATAAAGTGTGATTTTAAGTACATATCAAAATATAAAGCCAAAGATGAAAACAAAAATTAAGAAATACTGAGAGAAAACAAAAATTAAGAAATAGAATTTTTATATAAAATACAAAATACAAAATAATAATAAAAAAAAGAAAAAAAGAATCACCAAAATTGTGATTTTTAATTTTATTTTTTGCAAACAAAATAAATAAATAAATAAAAAAATTAAATTCGCATTAACAATTGTGTGAAGCTAAAACAGACTTTTCTAATTAATTTATTATCATTTTGAAAAAATACGCCATATAAAGAAATTAATATTTATGTTTATATATATATATATATATATATATAAATATATATGTATATGATCTGACACTAGATTTTTCTCCTTTTATTCAGTTTGTTCAGTTTAATTATTTTTGATGTTGGTAATGTTTTGTTTTGTTTTGTGTATTTAAAGAATTAACAAACTTTTTTTTTTTATATTATTATCAAATATTATATCGAAAATGAAATACATTCACGCAATTATTATGAACACTTTTACTGATGGATTTTAAAATGATAATTATTGCACGCAACATGAATTCTTATGACCATTTTTGTGCTTAAGTCGTGACTTTGGTCGATATTTCTCTAAATATGATAGCTGCTTAGCATTAATGGCTCCACGACGCTTGCTACACAATAAAAAAAAAAAAAACAAATTATTAATCAATGTTAAAAACTTATTAAGTAGCACATCAAACTTAATAAGAAACCAAAAACTCAAACTTACTCTCTGATCATTTCAACAGCTGCTTCATATTTCAGACCAAGTTCAATTAATGCAAGGGCAACTAAAACCGGTGCACGTCCTAAACCAGCTACGCAATGAACAGCTATACAAGCTTCTGGGTTCTCTTGATACCTATTGATAAAATCAAATCAAAAATCAATTTATTAGAATTATTACAATACCTTATTGCTTTTTTTTTTTTGTTACTATACGACAAAGATATTCAAACTAATGCCTTCAAAATTTTAAGCGGCTTAGAAAACAGTTTGATCGAACGTATTCAATGAATTAATTGATCGGGTTTTTTTTTAAATCAAGATCAGAAATTTAACAGCATCAATAATAGAACGTATCAGAATTTATGTCATAATCTATCCATCGTAACCGCGAATTAACCAAATGAATAAATAATATGATATATAGCCGAATAAAATAAAAAAAAAACAACAATAAAGTTCCTTACTTTTGTTTAAGAACCTCAAACCATTCATCTACAACGTTTGGTGGAGGAAATGTTCCATCCTCATAGGCTAAATCTCTAACGGATATGCCATGAGCCTCTAATTCCTCCGTTTTATAACTTGGTTCGCATACGCGTACAACCGTGTTTACATTATTTTTAGTTAATTCCTAAAACGATTAAAATTTGATTGAAAAAAACATTGATCATTCATTTTATACTATTAAAAAAAAAATATTGCAAAATATAAAAGCTTTTAGCATTATATAAAATATAAAATACCATTATGTAAGTAGGAATAGTTGCATCTGATGGTCTATCGGTAATTAAAAATTTCATACCCTTAAATTCAATTCGTGCCGGAGCTGGTCGAATATCCTTTTGACGCATGTTACTTGATGATGATGTCATTTACACACAAAAAATATATCAATATCAAGGATAACAATACAAAAAAAAAAAAATAGCGAAAAAAAAAATAGAATAAAACAACAAATTCGTTATTTTGTTGGGATGAATTAAAACACTATTTTTAATTTAATATAAAAAAATAAAAAAAATTCAGATAAATCATAATTTAACAATTTAATAAGTATTAAAGTAATAACAAAGCTTTATACTTACATATTTATCCTTGTTATTCCTTTTGTTGTTTGGTCACCCTTTGGCACTATTGGCTACTATTAAGCGCTTCCACCAAATTCAAATAAAAAATCCAAAATTAATTTACACTATACAATTTTTTGGGATATTCACGATATTCACGATCGAAATAATATAACTGTAAACAAACAAAAAAACAATATATGTGTTATCTGTTTTTTGTATTTAAGGATAATAATTTGTTTAAATGTATTATTACTTACATAGTTACACCATACAAACACGGTGATTAGATGATCAGTGTCAATTGTGAAGATTTCAAAAAATAATAAAAATGATCGTAAGAAGTTAACTCAAGACTTCAACAACAAACAACAAAAAAACAATCAATATTACATAAGTTTGTCGGCCGTTGATTATAGTTCTATTAATTTTCAAATCTAAATGGCAATAAAAATGATGCACACTAGTACATATATATATATATGTATGTATATATTAACTAATTGTTTTCCAATTGATTTCTTAAATTTTGTTTGTTTTGTTAATTTTGTGGCTATTTTGATTTTGTTAATTTTATATTACGTTTACTGTCACTCCTCTATACACTTATTTGTGCTGTGCCTGGCAGTATTCCGAGCTGTCTAGGTGAAACTCCATAGATGCAGGAACGATTTGTACCAACTGAAAATGTAAATAATGGATAAAAAAAAAAAACCAAATTAAAATAGATAAGAATGTAAACTGATTATATCTAACAAATATAATTTGATATTAAGATAATACAGAGGGGTTTATAATCAGTCCTAATAAGTCAAATGTAGACTTTTGTATTGTCATTCATTCATTCATTCATTCATTCATAATTATTTGATTGTTTGTATGTTAAGCTTAAGCACTATCATATAATTACACAGTATGGGTAAACCGTCATTGCTGTATATTCATATGCATTTCGAATGAAAATGAAAATTAGTAACTATCAAATAATCGTTCAGTTACCGATTGTTTACCGTTTCTCTACGATCCGTACAATATCCTGCTTGTAAAAAATATTCTTGTTAAAACTTCCCAACCACATACTATTTCGTCATATAGCGTCATATACCTATAAACTTCTTGTAATTTCACCGATTTTAATCACATTTTAGTCAGCTTTTAAAATGTTTGATGGCTTGTGTATCGCTTACATATCAAATATTTAATTACATTTACTTATCAAACCGCACCCATTTGACCATTTTATTAATATTACATTTTTACGATTTTTACATTTGTATATGTTCTTATTTTTTTTTTTTTTTGGTAATGGAGGTTATTTTTAGTTTTTTTAATGGTTTTTTTTTTGGCATACAAAAAGATGATAAAATGAAACTAAATGCGTTCAATTTCAATTCAATAAAATAGCTGGATATAGACAATTTAAAACAAGTAAAACAATCTAAAATTGAAAATCCACAACTATAGGATTGCCTTTTAGTTATATCGATTTAACACACATAAAATATATTACATGCTGATACTCTATACAAATATGAAAGATTTACTTTTTAGGAGTTTTTTTGTCCAATTGCTAAATAATTAGACAATTGGCATTTGTCGGGAAAAAATAAATACACTTACCGCAATAGCCATACACATTGAATTACACCTTTTTGTAGAACACGGGACGGGTACAGACAGTAAATTTGCAGTAGTTTTTGTGTTTAGTGTCTTATTAACGTAATCAAACTAAAATTCCAATTTGTTAATTTTTTTTTTTTTTAGAGAATACGCAGCAATTAAAGTACACTTATATAATCGCCATTAACACGTTAATTTTTACTAATATTAATAGCTAGAATGAACATTAAATAATTTATAATATTGAAGTCAAATTTAATTTTTTTTTATATTGCACAAAAAGAAACAAAATATTAATGCAATTAAATATAATAAAATATAAAACTGATAAAAAAAAATATAAGTAATATAGCCAATAGGAATAAAAAAAAATGAAAAACTTTAAAAAAAAACTCACAGTCCGCACTCACAGCTCATTAATATAATAAAAAATAAATTACTTTATGTTAAACAGCAGAAAACCTTCAAATCACACACGCACACTAATCTAATCTATATCTATTCACTTTTTTTTTTTTAATGCGAAATTCAATATTGAAATCAAAATAAAATTCACTCAAATTCGCAATAATAAAACACAAAGTTACACACACAACTACAAACATTACCTTGCATTTTAGAATTTATATAAAAATAAAAAATCCCACACGCACACAACTATTTATCAACAAATGCATCCGCTTGCGTCAACAACGCATTCCTGCAATCTGCAGCTGCACCCACCCACTCACATTTCTCATCGGCATCGGCTAGCATCTGACAATCGACATTGCAAAATAAAGTACGCAACCAACCAAAAAAATTGGTTTATATTCTTTTGAAAAGAAATTCTTTGTTTTTTTTTTGACTGTAAAAATAATAATGAATTCAAATTTTTATTATAGAACCAAAAATTCTTTTACGGCATTTTTATGACAAAAAGTACAATTCGCATTTTTTTCTATTGTTCTATATGGCTCTGCCGTAAAAATTATCACCGATGAGGGGCAAAAACGATATGACAAATGGCCACCCTTACATCGATTGACCGACAAAATGAAAATTCAAACGTCATACCATCATCATCCCCTATCGATCATCGGTAGTTGTTAATAGCAACCCCCCCACAAAAAAGAAACAAATGCAAATCAAGAAAAAATAAAAATCAATTTTACTAAACGTATAAATAAAAATTAATTAAAACCAGAAAAACAAAATATAAAATGGGCATAGAAAGTGATGTTAACATGATGACCACAAATAAAATAAATTCATTATCAGATGATCGACAAACATTAGATAATAGTAATTATGATATACGTCCAAATTTAAAAAATACATTCAAAAGTAATGCGGTTAAAGAAATTATACAAAATGTGTTACAAGAAACTTTAGGAGGTATTTGGAAATTTAGTTATAGAATTAAGTGGTAGCTGCTGTAGTGTAATATTTTATACTGATATTTTTCCTTATACTTAGGAAAAACCTATACATCGGCTGATTCATCGATATGGACCACAACAATTGCTGATTTAACAAGTACTCGAATTAAAGAATTATGTATGAAACGGTTTAAACATATTGTACAGGTAACAATTGGACAACAAACTGGCGCCGGCTGTCGATATATGACCAGATGTAAATGGGATGCGGAATGTGATAGCCTAATATCGGACTATTTTACAAATGAAACAATATTTTGTGTGGTTGTTGTTTTTGGTGTATACTTGTATTGATAAATTATTAATAGATAAAATAAACAAAAAAAAAAAAAAAAAAAAAAAACTTGTATTATTATAATCGCCTTAGTTTCGTGGTGTAAAAATCCTGTGTAAATAATTTACAAAACAAAGATCGTTGGTATGCAAAAATTTCACCTTGAAAACATATCATTTTTTCATGACCACAATTCACAATCTCACTAGGATGTAGGATATCTAGTACTAAACGTTTTGCAGCGTGCTAAATAAACTAATTTTTTTTAAAAATGCAACTTCTTTTTATGGGCTTTTGGAAGGTGTTAGTTCAGTGTAGTGCGATGCATTGAATTGAAATATCAGAATCATCTCATCTCAGCATTCATATAACATATCTTTCCCTGTTTTGCCAATAGAATTAAAAGAGACATATTTTTGTCGACAAATTTGGCAACAATATTTGTCGACAAATATAGTCAGCACAGCGCACATAAATAGGCCTATTTGCACTGGAAAAATAAATTAATAATTTATTTTATTTAATAAAAAAAACTATCAAATACACACACGGTAAGCCGAAAAATATAATTAAATTAATTTAAATAAATCATTGTAAGTAGAATTCAAAGTAGGAGTTTATTTATTTAAATAAATTATTGTAAGTAGAAGAATATATAGAGAATTAATTTGTATTTAATTTGATAGTAAAAATCAATTCAATCATTTTTCAGAAAAATTATTAAATTACAATCGCACGCACACACACCCATACATACACGCACGCACACTCATGCGCAAATGTGATTGCACAAATAAACTAAATGCATTATATATTTTTTTTCATACAATTTCCCTGGTTAGTTCAATGGATGGCAAATAGTCTTCCTATATTTAAAATTTAAATTAAATTAATTCGTTTGTGATAACAATCAATTGTAGCAAATTTATTACCTAAACTATTATTTTTTTTTATTTTTGCAGTCTGGTTAGTGGTTGGTTCTAAAAATGATTTTGCGTTAATTAGTAATATAGTTTTGTTATGCTATGCATGCCT